>SEOQ01000011.1:0-102733 GCA_004679275.1 Dentipellis fragilis
TCCAAATCCAAATCAGATTCGCTATGAATCCAAATCAGATTCCTTAAGAATCTGCTACACGCTACAAATCGCAATCCGCTACGGACTACAAATTGAGAACACGAATTTGCGACAACACTACGGATTTGGTTACGTGAGAATCCACTACGGTGCTACGCGCTACGTAGTGGCGTAGGGGCCAGGGATGCTACTTTCTCGACTCGGATACGCTGAAACGTGTGGCATTTCACCTCGCTCATCAATTCATAGCCATCTGGCCCTGTGCTATCGCAACCGGTGCCTTTGCGGCCTACGCACAACGGTGCCCTATTTATTTGACATAAGTAAGTACCTGCGTCCACGGTTCTATGCAGTGCAAGAATTACTTACTAAGTAAACTTGTTTTGCTATGCGCGAGTATGCGCAGCTATGCGTTGCGCATACTGAGCCCTTTTCGATCGCACATTGCCTGCCTTTTCAGGCAGCTTGGCACTTTCTCGTCCAATGGCCGTCCAGCGAGCGAAAAGGTCGCCCACCGTATTTGCAATTGGGCGACTTTACAGATGTTATGTAACTCTGCACTCTGATCTTACAAACCGGAATCATGATCGGCGTTGGCACAAAGTTACAGGCACGTTATGGTAGGTTATGGTAAGTAAAAACCATCCGCCTCGGACCGCCTCCTTGTCCAATTATCCACACATGTCATTTGGTCTTGACTCTGAGCGCTGCCTGAGCGCTGAGCTATTCCACCAGCCGGGTTGCAGTGCCAAATATCTGAAAACGGTTCTTAGCCACCGAGTGCTCATGCTCATTCGCGGGCATTTGCGATGTCGCAATGTAGAAATCTTACTGATGCACAGCAAGTATAGGCTAAGCCTAGCACTGATCGGCAGATCGGCGTTCTTGTAAAATGAACCGCCGCCCCGGCCATCAGCTTGTACTTGACAGGTGTTCATCTACATGTGCTTCTGGTGCTCGTCATCTCCCGAGCTGAGTAGACTTGGATCAGGATGTCTTCGACTTTCGTGGCTAATCGTGTTCACTGATTGTCACAGTATTTTCGTCCGTATGCCTTTTCGCTTACCTACGCAGTATCAGTGCAGAGAACATCTACTTGAAGTCCAACTGACGATAGCTGTAGGTCCGTCACCGGTACCCCCTCTCCGGATCTACTTTCTACAACAATCATCATTGCAGATATGATGATATATTGCTTTGATAAGCCTAGGAAAATCCATTTGTAAGATCCAGCTAGCCGGCACAACCTTTCAAAACCCTGTGGTTGCAGTGCCCAGAAGCTCAGGACGAACGAACACGCGGAAGCATGTCGGTCGCGGTATCTTGGCCAGTGCCCACTATTCCATTTTTGCGATGGCGCGATAAAAGTTTGCCCTGAAGAAATCGTATAAATACCCCAGGTGTTCGTCGAGTTTTCTTCAGAGCTGGACTCCCCTTCACACTTCTATCCTTACCCTTATTATCTTTTCGATCTCACCCACAATCCCATATTTCAAGATGAAGCCCACGACATTTCTTACGACCGTTCTCGCCGTCTCGCTGTCGCTGTTCTCAGCGGCGGCTGCACCCCTCCCGTCCGATGCGTCCTTGAATGCGACGTCCATCTTCGACCTCGCAGAGCGTGCCGGTACCCCCCCACCTGTACCGGCTGCTCATCCGCTTCAGCCCTCTTTGGGCAAAAGCCAGTTCCTCTTCCGCGCCGTTACCAACGATGAGTTGGTAAATGCGCCAACGCGCTACATAGTGGGAAAGCCTCCCGCTAGTCACAAGGGCGAGGCAGGAGATTTCTCCTCCACTGGAGCCATCTATGCCTTTTCGGTGAGCATTCATCCGCCTTCATGTTGGGGAAAATATTCTCAATCCGCTCTGCTATAGGACATTACGCAGGCTGATAAGTGGGGCAAGAGTTTCACCACACCCAGGTTCAACCATTACCTTTTGGTCAAGTTCGAGTACACGGTCAGCAAGACCGCTACTAGGAAAGCGTACGTTGCCCATTTATTTCCCTCCTCGTTGTTCATAACTGAATCCATGTCTTCTCTGACCGTCTAGATTTGCATCTGGTACCCCTGACTGGGTCACGGTACGTCGTGATTCGTTTGCATCTGCCCGAACAGTATGAGGACTAATGCCGCTTTTTCACTAGTTCGTCACCAACAACTACGCCAAGCGCCCACAGCCGGGCTTCGACATCGTCGAAGGACCCATCTCTGTGAAGTGTATGTCATTCCTCGGTCCCTCTCTAATATCTTTCGTCTGAACTTTGATTTCCTTGCAGCTGCTGGTTCCTTCATCCCTTCGCTCGACGAACACGGTCAGATGCCCCACCAGCTGGCTTTCGTTACTCCGGCTGGGATGGCTACGTTGAAGGTTTCGAGTATCACGCCCATTCCCGTGGCTGCGAATGCCCCGAAGCCCCGCTTCTGCCCGGGGTGCACCATCCAGTAGACGGATGCGGTTTTACGAGTACGATATTTCGTATATCATTAATGAATATGGATTGCGGTTTAGATCAATTCTTGGTGTGAACTTTGAGAATTGTGAGGCTGCTGGCGACAAGCTGCCGTGCAGTTATTCAGACCATGACCATTGATCAGGCTTTGGCAGTTCTCCAATTGCGACGGCCTCGGCTGAGCTCGATGAGGTTTTGTGCCTGCATAAGTGCACTTGAATCGCACCGCACGGCATTTGAGATTGATATTGATGTAGTATTTAATAAGTATACAAAAGTTGGAAAGTGTACGGTGCGCAGTGCATGGGATGATCGATGATCTACCATATCACGACAGGGGTCATAAAGAATATAGAATACATCAGAATTACACTGTATATAATGATACATGACAGTCGTTCCAAACTTCACCGGTCACCCCCTGCTGTTCATACCCTCCGCTGCGGCAGCCAGTTGATCCACCCGCTGGTGCGCGCGGTCGACTAGCATTAATGTCGGATGCAGCTCCGACCACACAGTTTTGTATAGATGCTCTTGGTGTTCATCAATGCGGCGATAGCAATGTTCGCGCAGAGCTTGCAGCACTGGTACCATGTCGCTGCGAAGGGTTTCCTGTAACTTCGGCTCGATTCTCTCCATAAGTTCGTCCGGAAGCACCTGTTGCGGTGTGACGTTGGGGTCGGGCAATGCCTCGATTTGTTCTCTAAGCTCCCTTGAGCGTCGCAGGGCTTCTTGTATGCTATTGGTCATTTCTGCGTTGTCTGCCTCCAACTACATCATTGTTGGATGAGCACTCCGCGACGGACATAGTTCTGGACATAAACGTACCCGTGCAACGCGCTCCTGTAGAGACAGCTGATCCGCTTTGATCTTCTTGTCGGCATCGTCGACGGATCTCTTGGCTCTGATGAGCGAGGCGACCTGGCCTGCCTGCTCTTCGATCTTGTGTCCGACGTGAAAGAGCTTCTCGTCAAGCTCGTTCAAGGGTTGTTCCATTGTTTCACCGTGAGCCTTCTCATGAGCCAGTGCGATGGAGGCGACGATTTCCTCATGTCTCTGCTCCAACTTCTCATCTAGCATGGAGTGGAGAACGCGTTCAGCATGGTGGTCGAACTCGGAATCCACGTTCTGTAATCGTTCTTCGAGACGTTGGAGTTGATTGAAAACGGGCTGC
The DNA here is from genome assembly GCA_004679275.1 of Dentipellis fragilis. NCBI lineage: Eukaryota > Fungi > Basidiomycota > Agaricomycetes > Russulales > Hericiaceae > Dentipellis > Dentipellis fragilis. Next base: position 3,627 of record SEOQ01000011.1, read on the forward strand.
AGAGGTGACGGAATGAAACCGGATTCGCTAGCTGGTGGTCTGCATCCCATTGTGAGTTTGAGAATTTATATTGCGAACAGTAGACAACGTACTCCTCTTCCCGTGCGGCGCGCTCTGTTGCCACGACCTTACGAATAGAAGGTTCCATTGCCGTTGTCCATTGCTTCACTTCCTCGAGATATTTCTGGACTAATTGCTGTTCTGTGTCAGGTCGTAGGCCCGAGACGTAGGTGTCCACGCCAGGGAGCTTCATCAGCTTCTCAAGACAAACGTCGAAGTCCTTCTTCAGTGAATGCAACTTCTCGGAGTACCCTCCACGTTTAGTGTCCAGGATTTGACGCCCCAAGTTCCCCACCCGCCCGAAGTGCTCGGAAACTTGCATCCGCTTGAACCGAGCTAGAGACTCTTCTTCCTTNNATATCTTGTTCTGAAGTTCAACAGCTCTGGCGACTTGCCTTCATGGCATGTTTATTAAGCGCNAGACAGTGGCACGGTGAACAAAACTTACTTGATATACATGATGCAGGCCTGACGCTTCTCTGCCAGCGTTTGTGGAGGGTGGGAGGCAAAGTCACGCGTAGTGCTTCCTATATCACTGTCGGTCCGTGCGTGAGACGACGGCACGGNTGGGGTCCTCGTCGACGTCCATGGGAAAGTGAGGAAGGTCAACCTGCGAGGTTTCTTTCGCCTCCGAGGTTTGTGCGAGAGGTGCTGGAGGTATGTTTGCGGATGTTTCCATAGCTTCGTCGACATTTGATGCGGTTTCCCCTCCATCTTCGCCCCATCCTCCAGGAGCCGCATCAGCGCCCCATTCTCCCGCATTCGCATCAGCACCCCATCCTCCCGCATCCCCTGCATTCCCTGCAGGACCCCATCCATCTGGATTTCCCCATGGATCCGGTTCGCCTGCTCCTGGGTCGGCCACCTGCCCCGCCTCGCCATCCTCTCCCCAAGCCCCTCGAATTTCCGAGGTGTTCTGTGCGGCATTTCCCCACCCTCCACTATCCACTTTCTCCTTATCTTTGCCTTTCGCTGCACCTAAATCCGCACCCGCGTTGCCCGACCCTCCCCAGTCTGCAGAGATAGACGAATTCCAGCCTTGCCACGCTTGATTCGACTCTGGTGCCGCACTTGTGGGCTGTGGGTCTCCCCAAGCGTTACTTTGCCTGTTGGAGGTGGGTCGAGTAGGAAAACCTCGGCTAACGGTGCGAGCGGCGAACGGCCTGGAAGGACCCCCTCTTCCGAGTCCTGGTCCTGCATGACCAGCGCCCCAGAGCCCCCCTACGGGTTGCTTGCGTGATGCCGTGTCCCACCCAGGATCACTTGGGTGAATAAATCCGCATGTGCCAAGGTTCCTGCAGCCTCCTTGTACTGTGTTCCCTTGGTCGTCGTAATACTGCATAGCAGATATATTACATTAATATTTCACACTGAAGTAGAATACTTGAACGTACACGACATCGGAAAGGTGGCATAGTATGACACAATACACGAATAGGGCGTGTTTTATGGAGGAGATGTACTCAGGAGGGAGCGGAAGTCTGAACGCGCTTGAAACGCGCACATAATTACATGGTCGCCGCGCACGCCCTACAGAGTATGTCATTCCCACGGTCGCTTCTACTAAAATATCGTCTTCCAGCAGTATGCCGAATTTCGAGTTTGCAGTACATAACGCAGACTCTCTCGGCCACAGAGGTGACTGCAGGAAATGTCGACCAGTTTTGTGAAGAACAAGCTGAAGAATGCAAGAGACGCGATTGGCAAGAAAGAATACCAAGCGGCCTTGGACGCCAGTTCTCAGATTCTAGACTATGAGCCGGATAACTACAACGCGTGAGTTCTCCTCCAAAACTCACATAAGTCTGACATCTTATGACGTCGAAACAGCAAGGTTTTCATGGGTCTTTCTCTCCTTGAGCTCGGCCAAACAGACCGAAGCGAGCAAGTACTACCTTTCCGCCTACATCCACCGACTTGTCGTTCAGACGGCATGCACAGGTATATCGGTCAGCCATAGAAGCGAACCCCAAGCAACCGTTGGCTTGGCAGGTATAGCTGGAACTTACACGTCTTCATGCAATGCTTACCATAAACCTCCTGTAACAGGGCCTTTCCAAAGTTTATGAACGGCTTCAGCAGTGGGATCAGTACTACGAGACTCTGTATGGCTTAGCCAGGCTGTTCTCGAAAATGTGAGTGCCAATGTGAATTCATGTCTGATACGTGTTCGCTGACGACAGATCTCCAGCGACGACTGTACCAAATGTGCGGAGACAATACAGAAGATCGTGGATCTTCGTCGCGACAAAGGATCCAGTGCTCAGGTACGTTTTGAAATGACGTACGCGCTGCACGAGAGACTAATATCAGTGAAGCTTATTGAAGCGCTGTCGCTTTATCTCCCTGAATCGCCATTCTATTCCACGCTGTCGTCTCTACCACAGCCTGACCCGACTAACCCGACGACAACGACAACCTTCGCGAGTCAATCTGCAATTCACAATTCACTTCCAATCTTGGAAGAAATCGTATCACTGATTGAGCGCGATGAGGCGGAGACGATTGATCGAGAGGTCGGCAAGCGTCGGACGCGATTGAATGCAGCGGGTCCTGAAGAGGTCAAACGAGAAGTTGGAAGAGAAGTATATGGTGCTTCTAAAGTGAGTGATTTTGTATGTTTATACGAGCATTTATCGATGTCGCACAGCTTCCGACCTTCTACCATGAAGTCTTGAACCACCCCAATACCTCGGACGATCTTCGACGTCTAACTGAGTCAAAGTTGTTGCGTCACAAGAGAAAGTACCTTCAAGCCTTACCTGCCTCTGGGGATAAGGCTCATATCAAGCAGAAGCTCATGAACGAAGTTCAAGAGCTTGTGAATGGCATCGTACTGCTAAATATTCCGGACGAGCTGGCTTGGGTCATCTACCTCGACGAACAAGATGCAGAGACCATAGGTAATAACATCCAGGCCTACAATCCTTCGCGATCGACACTCATGACGTTTGCAGAGGACTATGGTGTATCTCACATGCGTCAATTCATACATCTGTTTCCTATGACACCCTTGGCCAGACTAATCCAGGGCTACTTCTTGTACAATGGGATCTCCTTGTCCGAAGGTGAAGAGGACGAAGAAACATCTAGCTCGTCTCCAGATGATGAAATCGACCCATTCGATACGATACTAGTGAGTTCGCATCGTGAATGAAAAGATGCGCTAATGCTCACGCATTCACGACGTAGGAAGCATTCTCAGAGTTATCAAATTCGATACTTGCCCACCGCGTACTATCTTCAGTATACCTCTGGGAGGTGGACTATGAGAACTCTATTGCCGTCGCCGAAGTTGGCTTGGAGTTGGTTCGTAGGACCGTCAGAGCTTCGGGGAAAGATCTGTCCAAGTAAGCGATTCAATCAGGCTCGGAAGTTCAGTCACTGATCAAATGCAGAGTCAAGAAAGCGTTCAACGTTACGCTTGCAATGTCCCTTGTACAGCTATATCCCCCGAAACACCACGTGCGGGCGCTACGCATCATCGACGAAGTACTCCAGCAAGACCCAGATAATGTCCAGTGCCTTATGGGCCGTGGCTATATCCTTGAGCATAGTTCTATGTGGTCCGAAGCAAGCGGCCATTTCATACGGGTTGTAGAGCTGCTCCCAGAAGAAGCTGATGATGCGATACGAGCGAAAGAGGAGCATGCTTGGTGCCGTGTACAATTGGGTGATTTGACTGGTGGCGCAGAACAGCTACGGAGCACGATTGCCATGCTCGAGAATGTGGAGGGCAAGGAAGAAGACCGTGCGCGTTGTTGGTGGAAATTAGGACGTGCATTCTGGGATATGGGTGGTACGTGAATTTTATCACGAGTCAACCTCAAGGTTAACGCACTTCTTCAAGGTGAAAATCGTGAAACCGCATACGGGCATCTCATCACATCACTGAAATGCCTGCCAACATTTGCGCCTGCTTTCACTTCGCTCGGCATCTATTATTCCGAAGCAGCAACTCCACCAGACCCGAGTCGAGCATCGAAGTGCTTTCAAAAGGCATTCGAGCTCGACGCACGGGAAGGCGATGCTGCCAGACGTCTCGCAGAAGGTTTTGCAGAAGAGAGGGAATGGGATCTCGTGGAAGTCGTCGCCAAACGAACTATCGAAGGAGAGGGTGGCCTTGAGAGTATCACAGAGGGCAGCGAACAAACACTGCCGGGGAAATATCTCGCCTCAAATGCGTGGGCCTGGAAAGCCACAGGCGTTGTTGATCTAGTAATTTCTCAATACTTATTATTGCTTTCTAGAGACTCATCGATATGTTTTAGAACCGTCGGAACTACCCATCTGCGATTCGGGCCTTCCAAATTGCTCTTCGCGCACAATCCGATGACCAACTATCCTGGCTTCGCCTAGGGGAAGCGTATTCCAAGGCCGGCCGCCATGTTGCAGCTTTGAAAGCCCTTGCACGCGCACAAGAGCTTCGACCCGACGACTGGATCTGCGCGTACCTGATTGCTGATGTGCAGCGCCAGACAGGTCAGTTCCCAGAAGCGATCGCGTCTTTCGAGAAGATCCTGGAAGAACGATCTGAGGAACCGGGCGTCCTGATGTCTTTGGCACAAACGCACCTGGACCTTGGCCAGACCGAACTGTTCGATGGTTTCATGGCGAGAGCCGAATCATCGTTTGTGACCGCGATCGACATCTCCATTCGTTTCCTCAAGTCCGGTCCTGGCTTCCGGACTGTCGCATGGAAGACCATAGCGGATGCGGTTTTCAATTTGTCGCAGAGCACATCATTCCTTGACGAGGCTGTCGTGCGCCAGTCTTTGCATGAAGTGCTACCCTTGGTCAATCTGGATGCTGGCGATCGGTTGGCGGGAATAGTGGCGTTGCCTGCTATCCTACCGAACCCCATCACCGGACGGGACGCACTCAACGTGGCTGTGACAGCTTACAATTACCGCATTTCATTGGGGCTTCACGATGCTGTTTCCACCGGGAGCGCGTGGTATGATCTTGGTGTCGCGTTGCAGCGTATGTCCAACATTACTACGGGCGATCCTCAGCCCAAGCTAGAGGAGCAAGCGATTGCATGCATGAAGAAAGCTCTCGAGCAAGACCCCATTGACGATCGTTACTGGAGAGCATTGGGAGACATGAATTTTGTTGAGAAACCAAAGGCCTCGCAACATGCATATGTTAGGGCCCTTGAGGTCAACTCCAAGGTACGCCATAAATTTCTTTCCGATCTTCTGGCGCTCTAATGTCCGAATAGGATGCTGTCACTTGGGCGCATCTTGGGCTACTGTACCTATATCACGATGACCCGGACCTGGCCAATGAAGCACTCTACAAGGCGCAGACGCTAGACCCCGATTATAACCTAGCTTGGGTCGGTCAGAGCTTGGTAGCTAGGCGCAACGAGCACTACAAAGATTCCAGGACTCTCCTCGAGCACGCTGTCAGCCTGACTTCCAATGCGGTGAGTAATTGTCTCACAGATGCCTAGTCGTCGCAGCTCACAAAATATGTAGCCCGAAGCCGATCTCGAATATGCGAGACGGGAGTTCACTCGCCTAACCGAAACAAGACACCGCCAATTCTCCGCAGAGGACATGTTCCCAATCTTCTTCATCCTCGACCGGTACTGCAAGAAGCGACCCGACGATGCGTCAGCTCTGCACCTCTTCTCACTCGTCAGCGAGCGCGTCGGACATATTGAAGTTGGCACAGAGTATCTCCGTCGTGCTATTGCTGTCCTGGAAACAGCCTACGAGGACTCGGAAGACCCAATCATCGAGAGGCAGTTCGTCATCGCAAACACGAGTCTCGCTCGTATGAGCCTCGCGTTGCAAGACTACGATGGCGCCCTGGAGACATTCCAGACTGCCCTTGGGTTGCTACCAGAGGAGAGCGACGAGCGGGTTGTCCAAGTACTGCGTACACAATGTCAGTTTGGTTCGGGTCTAGCGAGCCTCAAGCTCGGTCAGCTGGAGGAAGCGCTCGAAAACTTAGAGGCAGCATTGAGTTCCGCAGGCGATGATTTTCTGCTCAGAGGCCATGTCACGGTTCTACTGGCACAAGTGCTGTGGGCTATGGACACTGAAGACGGGAGGGAAAGTGCGAAAGCACAACTGCTCGAATGGTAAGTCTCTTTTCAGCCTAAAGGACTCTCGTTAAACTCATCTTGCTTCCAGTATCCCTGCTGATCCGGAGAACCTCACTGCCATCAATGCGCTGGCAGGCATGGGTATCCTGACGGACGACGATAGCCTCATCGACGCAGCTCTCTCTGAACTTCTATCTTTGCCACTGGATCGTCGCTATGAGCGTGATCCTCAGCGCAATGTGACTTACCTCTTAGCTCAACACCATCTGGGACAAGTGCGTATTCTGTCTCTTCTGGAGCTACCTCTTTGACACAAATTTCTTCTAGGGCGACATCTCCGGAGCTCAGCGCCAGATCCAAAAGGCCATTTATACCGAGCCATCCCGACGTGAAGAGCGGCTATTTCTCGCCCAACTCTCACTGCAGAACGGACAGCCAGCCAAAGCATCTGCATTGTTATCCGGTTTCGAAGGTGACATTGCCGATGTGCAGGCGTCGATGGCCTTGCATGCTCTATCCGACGCGATGCGTCCGGATGGCGATGGAGAGGATGTGCGGGACGCAGAGAGAATGGCACAGAAAGCGATCATGCTTGCGCCGTGGGATAAAACGAATTGGGAGATACTGGCGAGCGTGCGGTGTCAAAATACGACGTCGTGATGAATGTGCGTGCGAGGTTAGACGTGCAGGTTGGAAGAAGCACTGATAGTGAGAAGTACGCTTAGATTACGGTATTGTACAATTGATACGTATGTTGTATGGTGTGGGCGTTGGTGTATCAGTTATCGGGTCACAGTTTGCGAGAACAATATAAATATTGCCGTCAGGGGTTCGTGGGCTGCCGAGTCCACGGACCTAGACACATACTCCGACGCGGCTGTACATGTCCGGCCGCCCACATCGGACCAACCCTCGTCTCTGTCGATCCATTGTTTTTACCCAGTACGGCATCCGCTACCTCTTTTTCCGCATTCTCTTGAATTGCGCTGCGGGTAATATCTGGTGGACGTGTCTTGATGACAACAAACGGCTGATTGGCGCCCAATATACGGTGCGCATGCTGCCTTCTGTAGCATCTACTGGCTTGTGAGTTTCCCGTGATTGCATTGACAGTGCTTTGCATAATAAACTGCAGGTCGCGTGTTTCTACGCTTTGTTTGTAGTAGCCAAATATTACCCGAAAGGGTAGACTGAAGTGCGTACCAGCCAATCAGAGTGCCCCCGAGTCCCCTTTAGGGTAGTGTTTGGCCATAACAAACAACGCGCAGATTAATGATGCGACCTGCAGTTTAATATGCAAAGCACTGGAACATCAAAAATGCTAATATGTATAGTACATACGTTATGTGGGAAGGTGATGATGGTTGTCAGATAAAAAGGACCACTGTATAGCCAGTCCAACCCACTGTCTTCCACCTCTACTGACGGCTCAGTCTCCTAAATTGTGGGAAGCACACAGATCACTACCTGCTGTCAATGTGCGTTCATTTTCCGGTCGATTTCCACCGAATTCGTGCCAATGCAACCACTTAGATGCGAGTATTTGGTGTTCTCAACGATGACTGTAGCAACATAATATTACCGATGCTCGATACAAACTCGCTGCTCGCATTCAGCGGAACTTCCCGCGCCGCGGCAGCTGCAGTAGGACCTTATCTCGTGAAGAACGTCAACATTATAGGACGCGCGGAGAAGATAATATCCTTTTGCTCTTTCGCCCTCTCAAGACGCCTCGCAGGGAAGATCCAGAAACTCACGCTATATTATACCTCGTCGAGCTCGGATGCGGAATTCACGTCCAATACCGCGATTATTGTCAGGCTCCTCACGGCAGTCCTAGAGGGGGCGAGCAGTCTGCGGTCACTCTGTCTGGGGGATCACGCAATCTATATGTTCACCATCGAACCGCGGCTATGTGACATCCTTGAGGGGTTCCCCTCACTCACGTCACTCGCCATCTGGGAGAACGACATGATATCCTTCAATAGAGTCCCTTATCTCCAAGGGCTTCAGTCTCTGGCGGCGAATATATGGTGGCCCAAGGATCCAGCTCAATACCCCGCCATGACACGCTTCATGACGGCTTCTGCTAGCACCTTGACACGGCTCGAGCTGCATCTCCCGAGGCCGCTTGCGCACGCCAAGATGGTACCGCTGCTCGACGCGAACAAGATCACTTTCCCGCAGCTCCGTGTGCTCCACCTCATCAGTATGGCCCCAGCTCTCACCGCGAAGGAAGTCGTGCTTGTGTTTCCGAATGTCCAAAGCCTCACGGTGTGCTATCACCACGGAATCCGAGAACTGTTTGAAGACCTCGAACCCGACGTGCAGGTCTGGCCGCATCTGACCACCATCAAAGCCCTGCTGCGCTTCATACTTCTGTTTACGCGGCGGTATCAGCAACCGCTGCGGAGTGTCGTTTTGAAACACGACAGTCTTGAAAAGAGTGCTGACTGCGAGGAGTTTTTGGACAGTATCAAGGGCTGTCCTGTTCAGAGGTTGACAATGCGTCTGGAACATTTCAAGTACATTGTCAGCCCGCCAGTGGTCGTTGACGAGGATGAGGGCGACGACGGGAGTGACGAGGATGACGAGGATGAAGGCGACGAGGACGAGGACGAGGACGAGGAAAGCAGCGCCGACGACACTAGTTTCACAGCTGTGTGGCTCTTCACCAATATTGCGAGTGCACTCCCGGACCTGCGCATCCTCGATCTCAGCATTGGTATGGGGCTTTATGGAGAAACAAACAGCATGATTTTTTTCGAGGCGGTCCGTATTGCTAGAATCCTACTGGCACCCAACTTGGTCGCTGATGATCAATATAACAGCTGTCCACCTGTGATGGGGACTGATCGTGTAGACAAGAAAGATTTCCATCCAACCCTGGAGCTCATCGCGCAGAGGTTGTTTCGGGCGACCTCTGCCCGGTATCTGTCGCTGGATCTGTTCTTTTTCCCAGCATGCACCACGTTCACCCAGTACCGGCGACGGTCGGCTGTCTCTGATGGGTGCAGCTCCTACCAGATTACGCTCGATGAGTACAGGGAAGCAAAGCGCACCATTCGCAGGGAAATTGAAAGACATGACATTTTGGAAGGCTGACGGAGCCGATAAGTCAATCACTTTTCTTTGATCGCTTCGTTCGAGTCCGTTCATATTATGCTACTGCAGGATGAAGGAAGGACGGAGGGACTATTTGGGTATCACTTGAAAGGCGAGGCTGTCGTGGATCGTGAATTCGTGAGTTTGGGCTCGGATGTGCAGACTGGAACGAAGGATTGATCAAGCGGGAAGTATGATTAAATTATACTAGTGTACAACTTGGATTCGTGTGGCACCATAAAGCCGTAGCGATGGTGATTTTACGCCAGCTCATCGTTGACCATCTGGAAGGGAGAAAAGTCAGATACGACCACCGCGGACATGTCATTTTCAAGAACACTCACAAGCCTTGGTCTCGTATTTGCCTGCAACACAAACAACATATCAGCACCCCCACCAAACCGCACAAGAAAAGCACAACTTACCAAGACCAACAATAATATTGCCCGGCTCCTGCGCCTTGCCCGTCAAGAAGTTCTCGAGGATCGCACGCGTGCCCCGCGCATACCGCAGCTGCGCGTCGAGCGTCGAGCCCGAGTAGTGCGGCACCATGCCGTTGCCGCCGCCGAGCGGGTTCTTCATGTATCGCCACGGATGGTCCTTTGGCGCGGGCTGCACGTTCCACACATCGCCCGCGTAGCCGTTCAGCTGCCCGCTCTTCACGGCCGCCGCGACGTCCTCGGCGTTGCAGATCGCACCACGCGCGGTGTTCACGAGCCATGCACCCTGCACAATAGAGCGAAGATCTGAGTACGAGTAGATGAAAGAAGGGACTCGAGGCGCACCTTCTTGAAGTGCTGCAGGAGGTCCTTGTTGATGAGGTGGCGGGTGCCCTCATGCAGAGGCGCGTTGATAGTGATAAGGTCGCACTTCGACGCGAACTCCTTGAGGTCCTCAATGCGGCGCGCACCGACCTCCTTCTCGCGCTCTGCAAGCCGTTGAGAACGTGGTCCAATCAATCAATGATTGGTTAACTCACCGGGAGACAGGGGGGCGTAGTCGTAGTAGAGCAGCTCCTTGCACTCAAACGGCACCAGGCGCTGCAGGACACGGTAGCCGATGCGACCCGCGCCGATGGTGCCCACGACCTTGCCCTCGAGGTCGAACGCGTTCCGGGCGATCTCAGAGACCTGCCAATCACCGCGCTCAATCATCTGGCATGAGGTCAGTTAAGAGAACACTCAGACGATAGACTGGGGGGTAGCGGACCTCATGGGCGGGGACGAAGTTGCGGACGAGCAGGAGAATCGACATGATGACGTGCTCAGCGACGGAGACGACGTTCGAGCCGGAGACCTCGATGACCTGGACCTGCTTCTCAACGGCGGCATTGAGATCGATGTGGTCGGACCCGACACCGGCGGTGATGCAGAGCTTCAGGTGCTTGGCCTCATTGAAGAGAGTGCGGGTGAGGTAGCCGGGGTGAAACGGCGTGGTGATCAGGATGTCGGTCTGTATATTAAGGCGGTCAGTATAATTTCCTCGAGATCTTGATCAGAAAATCGTACATTGACGATATGCTTGTGGAAATCGCTGTCCGGACCATCCTTTGAGCTCGTGACCTACGTGCACAACAATCCGTCAGTGTTGAGTCCGAGGGACAATAATTGAGTGAATGTTCGACAAACAATGTATTCGTGGCCTTGAGACTCGAGGTACTGGCGGAGTCCAAGCTCATTCTCGACGGTTCCCAAGAGACGAGGCTCTTCCTTCGCGGCTTGGAACCCGTTATAGAGGACAGCAAGAACCTAGCGTAAAAATCAGGCTCTCCCGCAGACTTCTAGCTGCATATGACACGCACCTTCATTGTAATTCAAAGGGCAGGAAACTGGAGATGATGAGTGCGACAGAGGGGAGAGTGAGGGACAAATAGCGGAAACCAATAGATCTTTATACCGTGAAGGCGATTGCTGACAGACCGCACGGCACAAACATTCAGGAATAACACGGATGCGCCACGATCCTAGCTGAACCGCGCATCACACGGGCACCCTGTCCTGCGAGCCAGCCTGTCTCCCGCAGCCATCGCCGCGCGTCGTGATGGTGGTCACGGGCCCTGCGCAGGATCGTATCCCGGGACTCCCGGAGTATGCCAGTCATGTGGCGCGACATCCTCCGAGTGGGGAGAGGCACATTCTCAGGCTCCATGGGCGAGATCGGGTGGACGCCGAGTGTGGACTGGCAGCAGCCAAAATTCACAGCAAATGTAAGCTCCTTGCGCCATCATTAGAACGTATGTACTTAGCTGTCCTTGGCGTTGCAGGGGAAGGACAGGAGCTGATGCACTCCGCGATGCAGAATCTGTATATGTCTGATTCGCATTGCAGGATGCCTGTAAAAAATCAGAACCTTTACTCCGGAATTTTCCGTACCGCATTGGATCCGCATACTTAAGGCGCATATGTTTAGTGTTCGTCAATATAGTAGCACTGTGTAAACCAGTACTTGGTTTGAAAAACCTGAAGAAAGTCTCAGGAGTCAGCTGGAGTGCTATATGGCAAAAATACCGATGATCCAATTGCGCAAAACTGGGCTTCGATTATTCTGACCAAATCCAAAGACGCCCTCAGCAACTCCCGGCTTTCCATTGAATGCGATTGCACGTTCGTGGTGGCCGGCTCGGATCCAATGGACGCGTAGGCACAAGCTGCGCCTGCTTAGTGGTGATGGGACACGGTGGCGGTGTCGGCGAGCCCATTGAGTGCGTGTCCCGGGACACGCAAAATCACGTGCCGTGACGCGGAGTTCCAAGCGGCGGGGGAGGCAGATCGGGCGACGCGTCGGACGACGTTCGCGACGGCGTCGACGGCGGCGACGGCGGCGGCGGGGCGTCGGGGGCCGCGGGAAGGGCCGAGGGACCTGCGCGCCGGTCCGGCGGGGCGCCAGATGAATTTTGATGGATTTTTAGCGACGGCCGGCNCGGCGTGTCCCAGAGCGCACGGAAATCGAGTTTTGGTCTGGGACACGCTCCCCCGCCAACGGACGGCCTTGGCCCAGCCAAAAANTCGTGTCCCAAGCTGTTCTAAGGTGTCGATTTCGCTCTGGGACACGCTTGGCGGCGCGCCGAGCGCGATCTCTGACGTGATGGGGCGGCAAACTTAGGTAAAAGGGCGAGATTCGGCAAGAGGGGCGACTCGGACGCGTTTTTCGGCCTTCCCCTTGGCCCCAAAAATTCCGATTTTTTCCAGCACGTAGGCACACATCGGGCACGCGTCCATGCCAAAAATGGGGGCGAAAGGGCGAGTATTGAGCGACTTGCGCCGAGGACGACGGTCCGGAGACCGCGACCGGGCATCTCGGGCGCTCCCGTGACCGTGACGGAAAGTATTACGTAATTTGCATCCGCCGTGTCCCAGCACGTTCTAAGGATAGCTCCATTATTCAGATCTGTGATGGATCAGATCCAGACGCTTTCCAGACTCAACGCCCTTATCACAGTTGGTAAAGACAGACACGACACATGAATTAACAGCGTGGCAAACAGCACCGTTGCGCAGAGCTCTCTTTGGTCAGCTCCGTGTCGTTTCCTCGGCAACTTCTCAAATTCGTTGTTGCCGCCTCTCTTATCTCCGCATCACGCCTGCGAGTAAGTAATTCCCGTTATACCATTGGCAAAAAGTGAATTTAACTAGCGCATACACTGTCATGGACGCTGCGTAAGCTCAAACCCGCCGTTAATCTCAAAATCCTCCTTGCCCGTCGTGAATGCCTTTGGCGGGTCCCTCCGCCATAGGTCTCTGTATGCCTCGACGATGTCTTCATTGGCTGCCCGAAGGAAGACCCTTTCAGGGTGCTCCGTTATATCGTCCAGGGACCACTCGGTCAAGAGCAAGGTGCCTTCGTCGGTCGCATCCTCGACGTAGGATTGTTGCTGCATTTCAGCGTCTTCCTGGGCCGCAAGGCCCTTCTTCCCCAATAGCTCGTCCAGAGACCATTCGCGCACCTGCGCCGCATCACAGTCTGCGAACAAATTCGGCGCACTTCTTCCCAAAGGGCGTCTATGCGCGTCCTGAACGCCTTCGGAAAGTGTTGAATCGACCTGCTCGTCGACTTGCTCTGTCGTGGAATCTGTGGACGGCTCCCGAACCTCGATCTCGCCCGCAGCCACATATGCCTCGCTGATTCGAGACACAATCTCCCGCGCATCTTCGACCTCGTACACCTTCTTCAAGACGTCCGCCAACTTATCCTCGAACTCCTCAATCCCGCCCTCGCCGTCATCGACAATGATAGCCTGTCCACAGTAGTCAATGGATTCGTATTCGGACAGCATCACTTGTGTCTCCTCAAAGATGCTCGGTTGCAATACCTTGCGCTCCGCCCTCTTCCAGGGGATATCTTCGAGCCCTGCTCGTGTGTCGGCCCGCCGTGTGTACGACAGCGCTATGTCCTGGTGTCCATAAGCATATTCTGAATCTTGGGCTCTTGTCAGGAGATCCGGGTGCTCCCAGCATTCTAAGATGAAGTCGGCCCATATGGGCTCCTCAGCGCTAAGGCTGGCGCGCATTATCGGCTTATTCTTCGTCTCCTCCCACAACCGGAGGCCTGGCCCCAAATTGGTCTTCGTTACGCTAAAACGCGGCCCTAGCATCTCAATCCCGTGGGGAAGCATTCCAGTGAGGGCGAGCAAACGCATACACCGTGAACCATATACGGTGGAAAAATTGGCCAGAGGGGTGCCTGTCAATAAGGCAAACCGTGTCAACTCGATGACATCCTCAATCTGTTGCACACGGCTGTTATTAGCACAACATTCGATGACCAACATCAATGGTTCCAACTTACGGTGATGCACCTTCTGATGATGCAAGAATAACACGGATGTATCGCTATTATATGTCCCCAGGCGTGGAACGGCAACGGCATTCCACTGAAGGATTTGTAGACCTTGCCACCCAGCACCGCCAAGCCCGGCGCATCACGATCCTCCGGTGGCCGCAGAGCGTCGTCCACGGCAGCGAAGACCATCATCAGAGACAAGTTGCGAATACCATCCCATAGCTGGACGAGCGCCATCAGATCGAGGTCGTCGTCATATAACAGCCCGAGAACGGACTCGTAGTTGTCCGCCAGCTGCATCAGCGACGGATTGATATAGACGACACGGCGTACGCAGGCAAAGATAACGTCCCAGCGTTCGCCCCAGAATCGCGAGTCGGGCATGGCGGCCCAGCGGGCCAGGCGCAGGCGGATGCGCTCCCAGAGCTCCATGCGCTTCATCCGGAGGCCAGCTTCCAGTGCGTCGTCGGTCTCCGTCGAAGGTATGCCTGCCAGACTGCCCTTGCGGCTCTGAGTAATTTGGCTACAGCCGACCTTCGAAGTTTGGTTGGGGCTGGAGGATTCACGACCATTGCACGTGCTGTCTTGAATCCACTCGTCAGGCGCCTGATACTTGTCCTGGGCCTTGAGCTCGTGTGCGCGGGTCTCGGTGTCCCACAGAAGAGTCTCGATGTCGCCCCGCTCGCTCTTGAGGGAGTCCCAGAACGTCTTGTGTCCCCAGTCCTGCAAAGACCATTGAGTTCTACCTCCATTTCATGCTCGGATACAAGTCCAACTCACCATATCATCTCTATCAGGCGTAGCGAACATCAGCAAACCAGCAATGGAAGGCAATTAGTTGTCATACGCACCCGAAGAAACGTTCAGAGAAACGCTTGCGTGCATTGATACATCTGCATGCACACGCACATGGTAACGTATTCAGTCAGTCACTACACATTCGGAGTGGACCCGAACATAATCGGGGGGCACGTACCGCGTATAGAGCTGATGCTTCGTCCGCAGCGCCTGGTTCCACTTCTTCAGTTGTTCATAACAGGTGCATTCCCGTATCTTATCCGCGTTCTTGCAGATCCTGTCTACCGAAAACGCGTCCAGCGCGGCGTGGTGCGCCTTATATGTTCCGTATAGCCTCTTCCGCTCCTGTCCACCCCGCGATTGTCAGTGACATGCTTATGCAGTGTCCACGTGCTGGAGATCACCTCATCATGCCAGGCGCACCACATCTCTCCCTCCTGGTGCGCCGCGCTGCACGGCTGGCGTGACAAGTTGAGCGCCGCGCAGAGGTCGCCAGTATCCCGCCTCTGCTCCAAGTTGCTGACCTGCAGCTGGCTCCTCTGGACTATGATAATTGGAGGCATGTGTTGCAAACACTAGTTTTGAACGTTCTGATGCGCCGAGAGGAGTACAAGGAGTGGAGGGGCTCGGGGCTCTGCAGTGAATTAGTACAAGGACGCCCACAATGTACACCCTGTATTTATATATCTCAGAATACAACGCTGCGAAAGAGCGCCCACATGTACGTAAGTGGGCTCTAGGATGCTTTCATCTGCATTTGTCGATGTGGCCCTTGTTCTGCGAGCTGTCGATGAACATGGTCACCGGCGCGACTTTGCCAGTGGGAATCAGAGGCACATGGCGCGACTGTGCCTTAGCCTGCGCCGTATCTCCGTGTTAGTGCCGAGGGCGAAAACAAAGGTGCTTTCTGCTGTGCATCCGTTTTGGGCGGAAAGCGAGGCGGCAGGCACATAGCCTTGTGCGATAAACGTATTAGTTTGTTGTATTGTATTCACCTTGTTCTCTATACAGTGTTTCTGCGTAGTAAGAGAATCTCCATGACGCTACAGGCGATCTCGCACTCTAGCATGTTCTAGACAGGCATTCGTACCCCAGAGGACCTGAAGCACTGCGAGACAAGGGCGAGCAAGTACTTCATGCGATGTGGAGGAGCAGTCTTGGCGCCCTCACGCAGGTTGAGCCTATGCGGAAGTGCTTGTTAACCAAAAAGGGATGACAGGAGCTAGACGCCAGCCTGGGCTTACCTCCACGTCTAATGACCTGCTCTGCGAAACCTGGGACTCAGATATCTGGGTCTCTCGCATCTTGAAGTTCAGCCAGCCGCGTGCGGAGCCTTTCAATTCTATGGGCGACGGGGGCTGCCAGTGCCGAGACGCTTGAACAGTGCCATTGTCATACGAATGAGAAAAACGCACCAGACCAGACAGAGGATGAGAGGACGAGGCTTGCGAAGAGGACGGCGGAACGCCTGTGCGGAGGCTGGGGATGGTGACGTCGTCCACATCTGGTTCGTGCCTTATTTGGTTGCGGAAGATTTGGCGTGCGTTCAGACTAAGGAAGGGTGTTGATTAGTGGCTCTTTGAGCGAGAAGAAAGAGCAGCGGACTTGGCAAGTAAGGAGTTGCTGTAGACTAGGATAACGATGTCAGTCAAGATTGCATATTATTGAGGCAACCCCTTACGACGACCCAAAACCGCATAGAACGCCATGGAGAGGCCCTGATTGCGAATTCGAACGAGCTGAGAATACAGAACCCTCAGACAAGAGCGCACTTATGTTGGGCATTGACTCACCACGACGGTGGCACCAAGCGCAACGATGCTGTAGGGAAACGTGTTCTATCAACTTGTGAAGGAGACACGTCGCAGAGACGAGGCGGACCTTGTCAACAAGCCAGTGTTCAGAGAATACACCTAGGACTGGTCAGCGAACGAAGACTCAAATGGATGCAACAAGCACACCATGATTCGTGTAACCACATTGTTATTGCTGCAAAAAGGTGCGTGGTCAGACTGGCACGCAAAAGCATCTCAAGGGGCCTACCGTGCCACATTGCACCGCCGGACTTGAAGGATGGTCAGAAGAGCACCTGTGAGAATTATGTCGCATGCCGCATTCATTGCCATCGTTGCAGAAAGTAGGCCCTATATCGAAGCTATCAGAAGCGGAGCTACCAAGATCTGCTGGGAAAACGCACCGCCGTTCGATGCATGGTCTGAAAAGTCAAATCTTGAAGACTGCACAAAGATAAGAATGGCTGTGAGCGAGAATTGTGGTGCACTCACCCTTCAATTGCGAAGACTAGTGGTCGGCATTGTGAGATCGCGCCGACGACAAGGTTGTAGACTACACACCTATTCCCATCGCTTGATTAACAGACATAAGTAACTCTTTGAATGTGACTACGCAGATTATGCTCACCTAGCCCTGTTACATTCAACGTAATCTGAGAAGAAGGGTAAGCCAAATCGCTGCGGAGTTATCCGACGTGGATGTACCAATACAAAGGCGAGAGCCTTGCTCTTGTAGCTCACTGAAGTCCGACAAAAGGATATAGTCAGCTGAGGCCATACACCATCGATGAATGTGGTTCGTACGCAACCATAACCGGTATGTGAAGAAACTGTAATGATCGTTAGGTGCAGACGATGCGAAGGCTCAGATAGTTCACGTACGCTTGAACTAGAGACGTGATGAGGAACTGAACTTGCATAATCAGATTTGTCGACATCCATGAAGTATCAAGAGACGTACGTTGACAAGTGTCCCGACGATGAGAACGGCAGGCAGCTCCGTGTTCGAGACAATATTGAACTCATGTCGATGCGTGACAGCGAAATAATAGACTAGATTGAGATGCGATTAGGATTGAACCTCCTGCTCGGTGAGAGACATACATGTCATGCAGACGAGGATTTGTGAAACGAGGTCCAGAAGCCTTCATGGGAGATATATAGACTTCAATACTTGAAGATGGCGCTCAGAGAAGTACCCTACCATGTTATTGCGACCTATGAATGGACTTGTAAATCCACCACTTCCCAACAGACAATAGAGGATGTACTGACCAGAAACTTTAACCCCTTCTTGTCATCCCGATATACCTGCAGCGTGCGAAAGATGAGCAAGGATCCATGTGAATACCAAATATCATTCGCCGTACTCACCAGATAATAAATAAAGACTTGAAGGGTGGCGACTTCGGCGCGTCAGTATAAGGGGAGGGGTAGAGGCACATGGGTAATCACCTCCGTATAATCTAGTCTACGTCAGCATCACCGGTAAGGAAAGGTGACGTCAATACTCACAGCGTGCCTATGAGTACGCCAACTAATATTGCACCGATCGCGATACGTTGCTGATGCAGGGCCATGCAATTAGGAAGGGAGAGCTAAAGCAATTGACATTCCAAAGAGCGAGGCATCATACGTCGGTCGGTGTCGTGGTGGGCTTATATGTCGACCTGAACGCAGCAGCGAAGGCAAGACAAGATCCACCCCTGACGAATCTTGGCTCGAGCACGATACCACAATCGTGCATGAACAAGACCACAGCAGCATATTGCGCGATCGTCGCCAGCGACTGCCTCTCGTGCGCCGCTATGTCCGGGGGATAACAAGTACGCTCCGGCATGACGCTTCGATGACTGGCTGCGGCGTAGCGATGAGATTCATTTCCTAGACATTACAAGGCAATACGGAAGACGGACTGGCTAACCCCTATGGTCAGATCGAATGCATAAAGCCTATGTCCAACTCAGATCTTTTTACATCTGGGAGGCGACAGAGGAGGTGCTGTATCTGGTTAGAGCGGCGAATGCAGCATGATAATCACCAAACAAAGCTGTATGGGGTCGAATCCTGGGTGCAAGATCGTACCATAGGATTCAACAAGAATGAACAAGGCGGCGGAGACGGACGAGAGGCTTTGAAAATGAAACCGGAAGCAAATGTAGATGTGTAAGCGACACTCACCACGCGGGAATTCCAGCCACATAGATGCGTAAGACTGCTCGAGAAGTTTAGTAGAGAGTGCGAAGTGCCATCGGTTTGACGGGCATAGCTGCAGGTAAGTAGTAGTCACTTATAATTAAATGAGTACTATCAGAGGCTTCGAATTTGAAAGACTGAGGACAGGATCGGCTATTCCCGGCGGAGATGCGCGCGCCGGCAGAGTCCGATTGAGGAATGGGCGCCTCCAGCCTAGTTCATTGAAGTTCTTGAGTCGCGCCACCGCACAAAACCATAGACTCTAGAGTCCGGAAAGGAGGAACCGGTTCCATGCTTAGAGAATAAAGGTGAAATTGTCCAGGAAGAGACGGTGCGCGAGTCCGCATACCTCATAGTATTGGAGCACTCTCAGGCTCGAGCTCACCTGCCACCTATTCGTGTTCAAGACATGCCGAGGTAGTCATGCGCCATCCTCGGACATCTTCTTGTCCGGTATTTGTCCTTTCTGCGTGAGATGATACGTCGTATTCTAGTAAGCACCTTGCCTGAAGCATCCTGCAGAGTTGACACGTTCTTACAAGCCCTTAAACATAAACTGCAGCGACGTGCACGTTCGCTGCGATGTCTCTATTGCTGATACCCATGTAGAAATCCGCGAAGTTCAGATCGTTAATATTGGAAAATAAACACTATAGCTTGCTATCCAGCTGTCCGGCATGCTCAGACATCCGTGGAGTTGTCCTTGGCATTCCCCATGTTCCGCACGCTGCGTGGCGCCCGCTGTCAGACACGCACAGTTCTGTGCAGTTTTGACGCCTCAATCTCTCAAATGGCAGGTTGTAGCCCGCTCTATTCCATCTCATTGCGCTGGAAACGTCACATCCGCAAGCTTTCTCCACGGTGTACCGTTTGTGGAGGGATGTTTTCCCTGCCATGATCCCTTCAAAAACCCTCTAATGTTCCTTTTATAGCATGGTGAGCACCAAGTTGGCACCGTGTAAAGCATCACTGTCTGCCGTACATGTTGACCTGTCACTTATATTTTGCGAAGACCGCCCTACATGCGAGACATGATTCTAGACATCCCCACGACACGCGCGCACTGATCCTTGTCTTGTATAAAAGCTGAGATTTTGCCAATGGACTTGGTGCAGTCTCACATGATGGTCAACGCCTCTGGTCTGCTTGGCGTTTTCATTCTCGCACGCCATGGCGATCGTCTCGAATTCTTTCAGGACCCTCTCACTTACAATCCTTCCCAGACCCTATTGACGCCTCTCGGCACGGTATACTTGTCCTGTCCTTGAGCTGTCCTTTTCACCATCCTGATCATGGTTTTCACTTAGGTTGAGGAGGCTGCCCTAGGAAACCTTCTTCAGGACACATATCTACAACACTCTTCGCCTTCTGCCATCGACGGCATTGCATTTCCTGTCGCGAACCTGGATCAATTGCTGATTCGTGCAGATGCGGCTGGAGAAGGCAGCACTATCCTGAGCTCTGTGGGCGCGCTGCTGTCGGGCCTCTTCCCTCCGACCGCTGACTTCAACATCACACTTGCCAACGGGACGACTGTTATTGGCGCAGGAGGCGGAACTCAATTCCTTCCAGGTATGTTTCCCATCTATAATAGACCTTCCGGCACTAAATTGCTTCCTAGTTGAATCCGTGGAGCCTGACGAAGATATCTCCCTGAATTCGTTCACTTCCTGCCCAGTCCGTCTTTGAGCACATTATTTTCGGCCGTCGGATCTTACTGCGCACCCTAGAACTTCGATCTCCATACTTCCGAGTTCTATAAGTCTTCCGTCTTCAAGGAGGAAGCGGCGACTGCAACTCCATTTTTAAGCGCTCTTGCTCCGTTCCTGGATGGCAGATCGACAGACTTTATAAATATGGTATGGAATTCACCATGGTCCTTGCAGTACTCTGGCTTACGAACTGTCCTTTACTTCATTAGTTCAATGTGAGTAATCATACACGCGCCGGAGGTAGGATGACCTCAACGATAATCCTTGCAGATATTCGACTTCGTCAATGTCAACAACATTCATAACGCTACTTTCCACAATGCTCTCCCGGCCACATTCGTAGAGCAAGCATATGGGTTCGCCAACTTCCACGAGGACGGGGTGTTCAGTGATTCCCCACCTGACGGTATCGGGAATGGTGAGCCTCCAATCAATGTAGTTTCGAAGGTGATGTGAAACCGCTATCTCGAAACAGTCGCCATTCGGACGATCCTCCCGTCCATCTTCACCTCTCTGCAGCGGATCGCGAACTCATCGGACCCGCTGAAGCTCGCTTTGGACGGCATCTCCTACAAACCCTTCATCAGTTTCTTTAACTTGACGGCCGCTAGTGCCGATGTGGCTGGAACTGGTACACCTGAGCCGTTGTTTGGCATCGGTACGTTCAGTCTCGTATGCTTATTTTCACAGGAATTTTACGGCGCCTCGTCAACAGTCGACTACGCCTCAAGCATAGCTCTTGAAGTAATCGCGCCTTCTGGATCGAGCACGGAGCCTTTCCTCACTTTCAAGTTCAAAAACGGCACCTCTGACTCGTCCTTCCACCCCGTGACTCTTGGTGTCTTCGGTGCAAATGCGACTAGCGTTCCGCTCAGCACTTTTGTCAATCAGCTCCAGGTACGTCGCCTCGTTTCATGGTCGTGTGTTGCCGCTTGTTGATGGCGTTGTACTGTTCTTACCAGTTTGCAGCGATTAATAGCACAGCGGAGTGGTGCACGGCCTGCAACCAGACCAGTCTTCGAGGCTGTTCAAATGTGTGAAACGACTCTAAACACTTCAAATGAAGCACTTTTGATTTATCATATTTTTTCCCTTTACCATGTATTCATATTCTCTGGATTTCAAAACAGCTCGGTGTACCACTTCTCTGTTCGTTCGTCCGAGGCGAGTACCTGAAGAGCAGTATGGGTTAAGCTGCTAAAAGTTTGAAGCCACGCCAAGTTGCTGGATCTTATTTGAGCTTGAGGAAGAGTGTTAACTCATGTCCTCCTGGAAGGCCCATGCTGACCATCTGACTGCTGCGCGCTGCGCGTTCATTAATATTCATTTACCGGCACGAAGAACTTCCCTCGTGCGGTAAACGAGGATCGTTATTAATCTCCGCCTGCTATTTTCATCCAGCAAATTGCTTTTGCACTCGCACGAACTGACGTAGCCGAAGCAGGCGATACTGAGTACATTGGCCGACCAAGCACAGTGATGGAGACCTACGCAGAAAATGGAATCCTAGAGGAGGGAATAGAGACTCGTGTCTAGATGGGCGAGGACAAGAAAGGAACTAATAGATGGTATAATGCGGAGATAACCGAAGAGACGGCATACGGAACTGGAACAAACGACATCACAATACTCAAACGTACAGAATAGAGACCGCCCAAGAATGATAGAAAGGGAAGAGTTCGTAGTACAGAAGGAGAGATCAGTCGTCGGTCTCCATCAACGCGACGATACCGTACGCCGCCGCTGCCGCCGCACCACCGACGAGTAGTGTGCTGACAGCACCCCAGATGTATCCTCCTGCACTCGTGCCAGCCGCGCCGGTAATGCGCGCCTTGACGGCACCGAAGATGAGGAGGACGATACCAGTCATGATACAGGAATAGATGAGAGCGATGTGTGCGCGGGGAATGAAGAAGTAAGGGAAGAGAGGGATGAAGCCGCCGACAAGATAACCCATGCCGATTGTGAGGGCAGACAGGTAAAGACGTTTTGTCGGAACTTCCTCTGCAAGATTTGAGTCAGATTTCGTCTTACATGGAGGAAGGGGGGAGAAGCACATACCAAGTCCCTCGCCAAACTTCAACAAGAAAGCCGTCAAACCGACATCCCCGCTCCACCTCAAGCCACCCTCCTCGTCGCTAGCGGCTGTGCTCGAGCTGCTGCTGCCAATCAGTCCATGCACGATGTCCTCTCCAATCTCCACTTCCCGGAGGCAGTGCGTAACCTCGCGGGACACCTTCTGATCCACGCCGACAGCTCCGAGCACCTTGTGAACCTCGCGTTCCATCTCACCGTCGCAGGACCGGAGCACGCGTGCGGCGGTCTGCCGGCGTTGGAAGCGGTAGTGGTCACGTTCGGCCTGCGATGCAAGGAAACCGCCAATGCCCATGGAGATTGCGCCGGCAATTAGCTCAGCGACGCCACCGAGGACCACCAGCTTCGAGGTACCCAAGGAAGAAAGGCCAGCCGTAAGCGCGAATGGGACAGTCAGACCATCCGAGAGACCGATGACACTGTAAAAGCCGTTAGCATATGCAAACATGATTGGGATACTGGTGAGAAAGTTGAGATCCGGCGGACCGCGCGGAAGCCTGAGATAGAACGGGACATTTAGAACACCAGCTGCGGCGGGTGTCCGTCGTAAGAATATCGCGGGCACGGCTTATCTCCTCGCTCTCCGCAACGGGTGGGCGTATCTGATAAGCCAGCAGGCTGGGTTAACAGGCGGGCAACAAAAATTGTTGCCACAGGCCGCGCAACGGACAGCTGCGACTGGCGGCGTCTACGAACATTGCTGGTTCTGCAGGAGCCGATTTCCAGCAGTCCCAGTGCCTTCACATAGATGTCCTCCTCCCCGCACAGCACATGGTCCACCACACAACAAAAAATGTAAATATATGTAGATGAAAGCACGCACATATCTCGGACGACATCCGGGTCAATCAAAGTGCGCTCATCTTCACCTTTGAGCTCCTTGCAGCATACGCCTTCTCGGCCACGTTCGTGTCTTGAGCATTTGGTGGGAAGCGGGGGCGGTTCTGTCGGCGTTATGCTGGTATCGACAGACCAGACTGGAGGCTTGTTCGTGGCGGAGGTGGAGTCCCTGCGGTGTGGAAGTGGGACTGAAGCCCCGCTGCTTTTGTTTGTAGACATATTTTGCTGGATGATAGACTGGAAGAAGAAAGGAGGGGTAGAGGGAGGAAGGCGGGGGTGAGCAGAAGGTAAACGCTGAAGGCAAGCCGCAAGCTTGAAAGCCATAGAGTGGATCCTAGATCACGTGCGCTCCGTAAGGTCACGTTGCTTGGTAAGGCGCCAGCCAAGCCGCAGCCTACGCGCGGCCGCCGAGCCGTCGGCGTCCCTTCCAGCTGCTGCCAGTCGCCCCAGAAGCTGCCTTGACGGGAACACGCCGGAACCAGAGTAGGCCACTGCTCTCTGGTCCCCACGTTTTAGAACATATTCTCTCTGGAACGTGCTACATATGTGGCTTGGGCACTCACCGGGTTCCCCAATTAACTTCTACATCTTGCTGCGGTGGGCTCATGACCATCATGCTCCAAAGCGCCTCTCCTCGACTTTCACTTGATGTCTTCCGGAGTTCGGTATCAAATGTCCTTTGGGAACCATCGAGGCTGCATGGCGAAGAGGTGGTGAGTGGTGGTTCGAAGCAAGCCTCTTGGGATCCGGATAGGCCATCGTTCTTCCTTGGTTGCAAACGTCGAGGCCTGCCGAGGCCTCATCCCGACTCGCCCGTAGTACATCTCCCAGATCGGGGGAATTTCTTCATATTGTTCGCGCTTGTTTCGGCGTGTCTGCAGGCTCGAGCTCGTGCGCACCATACACTCGCTTTCTTGAAGACCGGCATCTGACAAACTTCTGCGCATTCGATTCGCTATCATGGGATCCTAACGTTTCTATATACCCGAATCCTCACACCGTTTCAAAGTCACCGCCACCATGCTGCCACCGAAGACTGACTAGAAACGTGTATGGACTCTTGAGTCAACCTGTGATATTTGCCGTTGATGTTTCGTCCACGTTTCATGCTCATTCTTGGCAGTACGAACGGTATAAACGCTCCGGCACTGGAAAATCTGCGTCGTAACGTCTGCTACTGGACATTGTATGTGCGCTTCCGACTTCCGTTGCCAATAATTAACGGTCTTTTCAAACCGCTGCAGTGTCTCGAGAGCGCGCTCAGGCCATGGATGTCCGTCTGGCTGATTATGCCAACCGCATGTCGACATTGACGCTGGTGTACGGAATACGATATAATGCTGGTAGTCCTCGCTGGGCTCTGCACGGTCCATCCCACCTTGCAGCCGACTTCTGAATCTTACTTCAGCATGAGTGTCCTCGCTTCTCTTGTCCTCGCCCTCAGGCTCGCGGTTGTCTTTGCCTCTCCTCTGGCACCGCGCCAGAGTCAGCCCGCGCCCGGATGCTCTGTGGCCAACTTCGATGGCGAGTTCGGACTCGTCGCTCAGTACGACTCTGGTTCACAGGCGCAGCTGGTGCTCACTGGCAACGGTAACGACTCATCCGCTGTGGCCTGGCTTGGTGTCAGTGCTTACTTTCATGGTCGAGTACTTCAATGATGCTGAATATATCCACAGACTCGTACAAGCCTCGCGGACTCTGACGTGTTGGGCGTCAAGTTCACTATGACGAATAGTGGCCTTACGTCCACCTCTGGTGGCAGCTACACACCGAGATATGACAGCCAGGTCTTTTCCAACGAATTCCTCGGCTTCGAGTCTCAAAAGGGCAACAACGAGAGCCCTGACAACATTTACTGTGTTCAGGTTGGTGCGAGAACATTGAACACTTGGATAGTTTACTCATCCTTTTCATCTCGCAGCCGGCCAATCAGACGTCCGCAACACCGCTCCTGGAGTTGTACGACAACGCTGAAGGCTTCTATATTTGCGACAGCAGCACGTCGTCTAAAGACCAGTTGGTCGTATACGAGCCTTTCCCGGCGGGCAGCCCTTCGTACAAGTCCGATACATGCCAGCACGCACACATCTTAATGGTCCAATGAAATGGATCACCTTCGTCATTCGCGATTGGGGGGCCCCGCCGGTTAGCACTTTATCAATCTAGCTTCTCGGGAGTAATTTAGCTTTTTCGTTCCACACTTCTTTACATGGACACACCCTTTACATATACGCACTTCAGTCTTTTGAAGTCGATACTTTCATTAGTGCTCTAAGCGCCTAAATATCAGTCTTTCATCGATCCAGTATGTAAACGGTGTAAACCCGTGCGCCCTCTGTGCACCCTGCACGATGACGTGCGATGGCTACAAATCCCATGCCCACGTTGGAGCTTCGATAGTTGCTCTCAATCAGGCCTGTCCATCGAACCGCTTCTTCCGGTAACAACCTGGTCTTCGCACGCACAGGGATACCCATATATATGTGTAGTTCCTGTATTTATTTTTTGCATCGCTATACCCAGGATAACACGGTGGAGACGGACGGCTGCCATTGGGCGCTAGGCGGAATAAGCACCCGTGGGAATATCCACAATTTATATACTTGCCGCCTGGAGCGCTCGTCTAGCTTGCTGAGGCATCCCATTTCTCTGACACCAGCCCCCTCCTCGCACACAGTGGCCTCACAGTTCCCAGTCGCTAGCACATCTAGCTTGGTTGTCGACGACGCCAGCGCACCAGTGGTGGTCGAAGCGATGGACGACTTCGGCGTCGTGTATCTGATTGACAATGCCCAGCAATTCTGGTCCGGTGCGTTCCATTAATAGGCCCCGCAGGTCTTCCTAGCCTTAATCTAACGACCCGCAGAGCTGGATGAGATCCTGCACATCCCACTGAATGCCACGCTGTCGAAGTTGGACTCGAGCCTGAAGCGGTTCGTCTCCTTCTGTGCGTCCTATCATGGTGCGTAGCCCCTCTGTGGAGTATTTGAATCTGCGTTCAGGCACTCATTTTTCGCGCAGAACAATTCTTACAGAGCCCATTACAGCTGGAATATGCCTGCGACCTCCTTCTCGACTCGGAGCTTTTTACCTTTCATTCGGAGCGGATGTGCGAGATTATGACGGATGAGGGTGGCTCGGTGCGCCCTATTTCACTGTCCCATGAGCGCCATAACTGAACGCTTCGTTCGCAGAATACGGACCCGCATCAACAATTGATTCTATACAACATTCTCCTGCAATATGGACGTCGAAATAGCGCGTTCCTGCGCACCTACAAACGCTGGCAGCCTCTCGTCCCGCTGCTGATGGACCACGTTCTCGTCGACATAGATCCGGATATCGATGATGTCTACTCCGGCTCCAGTACAGGGCCGAGCACTGGCTGGAAAGGCATGTCTATCCCCATCGAGGCGATGCTCCGGTCGTTGTCTGTGCGTCTGTTGTATGAGGTCTGTAGAGCGTCGAAGCTTTCGGTCCAGGAACTACGTGAGTCCTAGCATGTAGACGCATGTGCCTGAGCTGACTGGATCTCGCGCAGGAATATTTGACGACTCCTTTATCGAACATTTATTTGATATGGTAGAGCAAACACGGAATATGCAGGACGATACTTTCAACTACTCGGTTATTAAGCTCATTGTGCGTGCTTTACAAAATTTTCTCATATGGCGTGCCTGACATCCGTCTGCAGGTGGCGTTGAATGAACAATTCATGGTCGCTGCGCTGAAAGGCCCCAACGCGGAATCGACGCGCCAGACAAATGCGAATCAACTAGGCGACAACCGCGTGCTTCAGGTTCTAGTTACACGCTTGGGTTTGAGTCAGACGTTCGGCGAAAACATGATTTTCATGCTGAACCGTGCCAGTATGTATTTTTGGTACTGCCACTCAAGCTACCTCTTGACTATATTCGCCAGGTCGAAGCCCGGAAGATCTGGTCATGCAATTACTCGTGCTTAAAATGCTGTACATGCTTTTCACAACGAAGGGCACCTGCGAATACTTCTACACAAACGATCTATGCGTCTTAGTGGACGTTTTCTTGCGCGAACTGGCAGATCTGGACGAGGATGCCGAATCGGTAATGATGACATTGAATATTTTTATTTGGAGCCACGCTTACTGTTATGTTCAGCTCCGACATACCTATCTCCGTGTTCTTCATCCACTTCTAACAAAAACGCAGCTGCGACAGACGCCGTATAAGCGCCCACAGATCGTCCGCGCGCTCGAATCGCTTATATCTAATCCGGACATTCGAGAAGTAACACCAACGACAAAACGCCTCGTCGAACGCTGCCTAGGAGGGGAATGGTGCCTCAACCTCCGGAAAGCTGTGAACGAGGATCTTGCCGCTCAGGAGAACGAGCTGCTCCGGACTGCGAGCCCGAGCAATGACCGGATCGCCCAGCAAACAGTCGCAGGGACCATAGGCGCTCAGTTAGACAAGCATGTCCCGCTCGGGCGGAAGAAGTCACTCAAGGGAAGTCGGAGTGTGGAGAACGTACGCGGTGCAGCGGTGCCGGCACGTAAACCTTCTCTTCGTGCTCCGGACGCACATCGGAGGCCAAGCAACGATAGTGTCTTGAGTCTTCCTGCTGCTGCGACTTCGACTATCCCCGCGACAGCGGGTAGGCGAGAGCGACAAGGGTCTGTCAACTTAGAGCAAGGCCATGGGAAGCACGGAGATCACAAGTATGGGGACCATTTCATATCTCCCATCCGCGCCAACTCCCTCGGTACAGCTGTTGATGGTATCATCAGCCCACATCATACTGCTTCCTCTTTCCCCAATACTAGCCACCACCCATCTCCCACCGTCATCGTCGTTGAACCTCCCGTTTCTCCCACCTCTATCAGCTCTCGCATGTCGTCTGTCGGCACGCCTGCCAGTACTGTTTCTTCTTTCAGCATCGCATCCCTTTCATCAGCCAGCACCACGTCACAACCTTCATCACAGACTTCAAAGTCCACCCATCGCCGCTCCCCGCCTGCCCCGCCGAAGCGTAGGAAGCCGCCAGCAATCCCGGTCCCGCTCGCCAAATACAACGGAGACACGACAATTACGCGGATCGCGTCGTCCACGTCCACGCCAACGCTATCTAGCGTGCCCAAGAAGGCAGCCAAATATTAAACTGAATTTTTGTTTGTGGAAGTACTGGATCATCAATAAAGCCGGAAGTTATAAGCATGGATTACAGATTCGCATTCCACTCCCCCCCTAGACCATCCATCATCCATCTCCATTTGTCCCGGAAACGCACTGCAGGTATTGATTACTCCTTTTTGCTTTTATTATCTTTCGTCTGTTCTTGCACGCACTTATACGGACCCGATGATGCGATGCTGGATGTTCCGCTCATCGCTACGACGTTACGACGCTACATGTACAGCACCTTCCATATTCTGCAGATCCTCGATCCTCCTTCGTCTTCCACCGTCTCGAGCTCTGCAAGCATAATTTAATTGTCCCACGGATGTACGCCTACTTGCCCTTTTGTATATACTACATAGCACTCCCATATTATCGCCCTTTGTATGGTCAACGCTTTGCGTGAGGGGTTCCCCGTGGGGGAGGGCCAAGGTGCCGGCGGCTAGGTCGTTAATTGCGCGTGATAACTTGCCTCCTCCGGCAATCTATGATCGCGACGGACGTGTCGACTGCACTCGGACATGTCTGTTCACGCTTGCCCTCCTTTTTCTTGCTTGTTGTATCTCTCATCTTGAAAACTCGCATAGAATACTCATCTTGGTAGGTCCAGAAGTCTTATCGCCTTCTCAAGCAGGGCAGTGAAAGTTACTCAACCAGAGGGACCGACTCGGAGGTTGATCATACGCAGTTAAACCCATATTGGTACGTACACCCTCGGGCTGACAGAGGCACAGCCGAGCTAAATGATTTCATTGCAGCATGGGCCTGAGACTTGCATGAGATACTCCGTGCCAACACCCGGCACCATACGCTCCTTACGATATAGTCTACAACGCGCCGTACGACCCCACATCGCACCTCTGTCCACCATGTCCTCCCAGCGCCGCCTGAACCGCGTGTTGCAAGAGCTCACCCCGCCGCCGCCGTCGATTGGCATCCTGCAGCTGGGCGACATCAGCTATGACGTCCCGGAGTCGCAGACGCCCTCGCGGCTGCCGCATTTCAAGGAGCCGCCGCTGGACACTGGGGACGCGCTGAATCTGGAGAACCTGCATTTCATGCTGCAGAAGTACCTCCTCGGGCAGGATGTATTTCTGCTCTCACAGCCAGGCCCGTATGCGAGGCGGCTGGCGATGACGTTCTGCAGGTGCGTGTGTCTGTCTCACAGAGTGGGCTTAACCTAACGGCGTGGGCAGCATGATCAACTCGGAGTATGAGTATATTGCGCTGCACCGAGATGTGGGTGAGACGGAGCTGAAGCAGGGGCGCGAGATCAGGGCGGGAGGGAATCTGGTATATGTGGATAGTGCTGCGGTACGCGCGGTCAAGAATGGACGTGTCTTGATTATAGAGGGCATTGAGAAGGCGGAGAGGGGGATCATGCCTGTGAGTTCCGCGTCATCATTCCGCGCGATACGTGTCCTGATTGTAGCAAGGGTAATAGGTCTTGAACAATCTGCTGGAGAACAGAGAAATGTACTTCAGTCCAAGTCTCGTGTTCTTCGCCTGCGTGCTAATTGAACATTTTCAAGGAATCTTGATGATGGGACCCATATTCTGCACCCGCATCGGTACGCGTTGCTAGACCAAGCCGCTGACCCCACTTCGTCCAAGACTTTCATCCCTGCACACAAGAATTTCCGCGTCATCGCCATCGCCGCACCCGTTCCCCCTTACACCGGCTACCCTCTCGACCCGCCTTTCCGCAGCCGCTTCCAAGCGCGTTTCGTTGACCCCGTTGGAGCCTTGCTTGCACTCACCAGCCCGGCGACAACCAAATCGCCCTCCGCATTCGCAGAGGAAGTGTCAACGAAGCTGCGCGAACTCATCCTCTCCACCCAGTATGCCAGCGAGTCGCGCAACAGCCTCGACGCCGTTGCGAAGTCGGCGCTCCCGGCATTCCCGCAGACGGCCCTCGTCAAGCTGCGGCAACTCATGACTATGTTCCCGCCACAAGCGCCGCTTACATCTGGACAGCTGTCACGACTACTCTTGACGCTCCACCCTGTGCTTATGCACGCGCCATTCCATGCATGGGCGATGTTGAGCAATCGGACCGAGCAGGTCGGGCTCGGCGAGCTCGGCGCTGTCCAGGTGTCGAGCGGCGCGGATATCGGTTTGCTCGGGTACCAGGCGACTGGTATCAACAGAGTCGATGCCACTACTGCATCTGTGGTGTTCGAAGGTCCGCAAGCGAAGGTGTCTGTCAATGTCCCAGCTGGCCCGAAGGATCTCCTCGCCTTTCCCTTCAATGGGAACCAGGACTTCTTCCCAACGGAGAGGTTCCTTGGTCTGTTGACATGCTTCTTGCAGGCCCATGCACTGGGCTGGGATATCTCGTACATTCCTCCTGCACTGCCGTCGACTGCGTCGTGTTCGACGTCTACACTTGTGAAGGTCTTTGGTGACGTTCTGGGATATGATTCGGACGCGGTGCATATGTATAAAGAACTTGGAGGACGGGAGTTGTTAATGAGGAGGAAGATCGAGGATGGTGGTGCGACAAGCTGGGAGCCCAGGTCCGTCTGCCATGACAGGTGCTCGTACTTCCCGCTAATACTCTTTCAGCCCTCTTATCGAAGGTGCTTGGAAGGGGCGTTTGGTCCATCTTTCTGGCTTAGATGTGATCGGCCTAACTGCTGGCTCATTGGCGCGCTTGACGCAAGATCGAGAGTCAGAGCTCTGGGAATCGAAGCGCATTGTCTCGTTTTTGGCCGAAGGCGAGGAGGTGGGTAACATTCTCTTATACCGTGGTTTCGATTGTTGACCAGAAAGTAGGCGGCCCATGCAGAGCTTTCCAAAACACACCCATCTTTCCGCGTCATCAGCACCGCGTCAAAATCGACACTCCTCAAAGACTGGCTCTCGGACGAGCACGCCAACATGTTCCTCCCCATTCCTTCGCAACCGATGGACCACGCAGAAGAGTCCGCCATTATCCAACAAACCGGCTGCGAGCCAAGCATCCTCCAGACCCTCCTGGCGTTTGCGGAGAAGTACCGCCAGGGCATGTCCACAGAGAACGTGCTCAAGAACCGCAAGCTGGGCACACGCTCGCTCATCCGCATTGCGCGCAGACTCGTGAAGTTTCCTAGTGATGTGGATTTGCATGCGTTGATTAGCAGGTCGTTGTTAGCAGAGTTTTTGCCGGCGACGGAGAGGATGAGTTTGGATTCGTTGTTGGAAGACTGTGGGATCTTGAGGAAGGTCGATCTGGTGAGCAGATGTGTCTTCCGATCTATACACTTTCTAGGATTAATATTATGTATCAGTTCCATCCGTCGCCTGTCGTCGAGAATGGTGGCCTTCTGTTCCCAGCGTCGAACGACCAGACGCGGACCATCGATTCCACTTTCATCCCTCTGTTTGACTCTGCGCAGGATCCCGAAGGCGTTGCATCGCATGTCCCGTACATGGACCATTTCTACGACAACAGTGTGCAGTCTGCTTCCATGAGGGACCTGGCTATCGACTTCGAGGTTCTTGGGGAGCATCTTGTGCTTCTCGGCAATCAGGTATGGCTCTTCAACTTACTGTTGATGGGATTGCCGTTAAATTTTATGCTTCAGGGAGTCGGAAAGAACAAACTCATTGACAGGCTGTGTCAACTCCTCCGGAGACCCAGAGAGTACATCCAGCTTCACCGCGACACGACTGTCAACCAGCTCATGTTCCAGACCTCCCTGGAGGGTGGCGTTATCAAGCACACAGATTCGCCTTTACTCCGTGCCGTCGCGCTGGGCCGCGTCATCATCATAGATGAAGCAGACAAAGCCCCAGATCACGTTGTCGCTATCTTCAGGAGTCTTGCGGGTCAGAGCGAGCTGACGTTGGCGGATGGCAGAAGGGTGAGAAAGACGAAGGAGAGGGAGGGCGATATACCAATCCACCCGAACTTTAGGCTGATTCTACTGGCGAATCGGCCGGGATATCGTGCGTTATTGTTCTACACTGTTTCCTGGTGGAAAGTAGTTGACGGTGGTTTTGATGTTCAGCATTCCTTGGAAATCATTTCCTTCAAGTTCTTGGAGATAACTTCAGCTGGTAAATGACCACCCTTCCATCCCTTCCACCCTCCTGCTAACCTTGAATGTAGCCACTCGGTATCTAATCCAGACTTAGAATCAGAACGTAGACTCCTCGCCCAACTTGCACCGGAACTTGACGAGGACATCATCCGTCGCCTTGTCGGCGCCTTCCATGACCTTCGGAAGGGTTACGATGACGGTTCCTTGACTTATCCTTATTCCCTCCGCGGTAAGAAATTTCATGTGCGGCTTCTACCCTGGATGCTTGTATTGATGAAGTCCGCAGAGCTCATCGCTCTCGTCCGCCATATGCGTGCCTATCCCAATGATTCCCTCGACGACACCCTGCGCAACGTCTTTGATTTCGACGTATACAAGCAGGATACGATTGACAAGCTCGCAGATATCCTCCAGCATCATGGGTAAGCCTACCCATTGTTTTACCGTCGTTCAACCATACCCACTACCACATACACTCAGTTTACAAGTCAAGCACGTCGGCATAGACGCTGCGCGCGAGAACGCGAAGAAGAAGGTCCTTGATATGAAATTTGAGCCCAAGAACACGGATCTGGATAAGCCGAAGAGGGGCAAGGAGGACCCTAACAATCAGCCTCATGAAGGTGGAAACACCTTCTCTGGAGGAGTATGACGGTCTGCCTTATTGCTATTTTCGACTTGTGCTGACCTATCTACCAGACTGGTGGACGGGACACGGCTGGCATGGGGGGCCGCGGCGGCTACATGCGGATGTTCAAGGGCCACGACATCAAGCAGGTATGCCATGTCATTCTCCACTTCTGACCGTTCTTTTTCTGATTGTGACGCAGGTCTCGGATAAGTTGAAAAATGAAGTTTCGGATGAGGTCAAGGAGCAAGCTCGCGAGATGGCGCGTCAAGAGCTCGCGCGTCGTCTCGAAGAGTTGAATATGAATGCCGCAGAGGCGAAAGGCTACACAGCGTTGCTGACGGCTGTGCAGTCGCATATTGCACCGTTACATGACTTGCTTGAACGTCAGTCCCTATGTTCGTTTCTCTCAGGGTGTTTACTGACAAGATTATAGACCTTGCCGCCAAGGAGGAAGAGCGCGTCTGGATCAAGAGACAAACAGATGGCGAGCTGGATGACAGCCGGTTGACTGAGGGTCTTACGGGCGAAGCTACGGTATACAAGCGCAGAGGCATGGCGAAGCCCGAGATTGGGCGGCCACAGATCAAGTAGGTACTGTCTGTCATCTTGGGATCGCGATGCTGACTTTGTCTCCCTGCAGACCCAAGCGCATTAGATTCGTCTTCGACGTTAGCGGTTCGATGTAAGTCTCGGTTTGCGACTTGTTGTCGAGGCACGCAAATAACAATGTCATGCCAGGTATCGCTTCCAGTACGACGGTCGCTTGCAAAGGTCCTTGGAGACAGGTAATGCACCTCCGGCGTATCTTCGTGACCAATCAGTTTGTCTGACACTTCACACAGCCGTCATGTTGATGGAAAGTTTCAACCATCTGCAGCGTAAAGACAAATTCGTCTGGGATGTCAGTCGCATCTCCCGCTCTTATGCATGCAGGACTCAGCTGACATTCTTGCTTCTGACAGATGTATGGCCATGTGAGTTCTCAGTCCTTCCCTTCACACAGATTGCCGTTTGACACCGTGTAATCAGTCGGGTGACTCTCCCGAGATACCTCTTGTCAAGATTGACCAGCCCACCAGCGAAGTATCCCAAAGATGGGCGGTAGCGGAGAAGATGAACCTCATCACGCAATACGCCTTTGCGGGTGACTACACAGGTAGGGATGCAGATCTTTCGAGTAATCCGTTTTCTGAACCAGCGCGGTAGTCGAGGCCATCGAGAAAGCAGCTGTTGAGGTGTCCAAGTTTGACGGCGGTGAGCTCCTTTGACCGTATTCGTATGCGACCACTTGTTGATCCCTTGTATTCAGATGACTACTTCGTCATAGCTATTTCAGATGCGAACTTTTCCCGCTACGGCATCACCGCAGACGAACTGCAACGCGCCATGAACCGGCATCCCAAGGTCAATACTGCCCTGATCTGCATTGGCGAAGGTGCAGAAGCAGCTTGGTGAGTCGGGTGATATTCTCCGAAAAGACTGTGTGACTCATGCCACGCTGAAGGATTCCGAAACGTTTCCCTGGCCGTGGATTCAGAGTAGAAAATACGGCTGACATCCCAAAGGTGCTGCGNAGCATTCTGTCGACGATGGTTGATCGGTAGATAGATGCCTGGAATTCATACCACGATACTGCATGATCATGACTGTAGACTAGAATTTGCTCCTTGGGGCTCGACTTGGCGAATGTTGGTTGTGAGATTGCGGCCAGGCACCGACACCGGCAAACGCCGAAGCAAGCGCTGAGGTCGTCGGATGCAGCAGCACTCGTCCATACCGTAACAGTGCTCTGGCTTCCAGCAAGTCTCAGCCTGTCTCCCTCTCCTTACTACCTTTTCTACCCGCTACTTCCGCGATCTGACCTATAGCAAGAAGAGGATAGATACAGCCAGAATTTCGGGAAACTCTAGGCCGCTTGAACCAACATGGCCGCGTACTTCTTCGCGTCACCGGTGGACATTGATGTGAAATTGGACGGCGAAGAGTTGCGGAAGAAGGTCGACGCAAAGGGCGAGAAGGACCGTGTTGTCTCGTGTCCTGTGTACTTTGATGGAGAGTCAGTGTCGGGCCAGGTGCGTACCCAGGCCATTGCGCTGTAGTCGCTGTCTGACTGCGGAATGCGAAGGTCACAATTCGGGTTCGTGACGGGAAGAAGATTGTCCATGACGGGATTAAGGTGGAGTTTGTTGGAAGTATCGGTGCGTCCTACGTTTGTGCCAGGTGCGGCGGGCTCTGACAGGCTGTTGTATAGAGCTATTCTATGACCGAGGACACCACCATGAATTCTTGTCGCTGTCACAAGAGCTGGCCGCACCAGGGGAAATGCGGCAGGCACAGACTTTCGAGTTCTTATTCAAGAATGTGGAGAAGCAGTTTGAGAGCTACGTCGGAATCAATGTAAAGCTGAGGTACGTCTAAGTCAGCTCGGAGGCGGCGGGAAACATATACTCATCATAGTACAGGTATTTCGTCCGTGTCACGATATCACGGAGAATGGCGGATGTCAACAAGGAGAAGGATCTCTGGGTCCATTCCTTCCGCATGCCGCCAGAGAGTAACAACTCAATCAGAATGGAAGTGGGTATTGAGGATTGCTTGCACATAGAATTCGAGTACAACAAGTCCAAGTATGTTCCGTTTCTTCTCTATCACCTCTGTCTCCTAAACGAATATCCAGATATCACTTGAAGGATGTAATTGTCGGCAAGATCTACTTCCTCTTAGTCCGCATAAAGATCAAGCACATGGAGCTCTCTATTATCCGGAGGGAAACGACAGGATCGCCACCGAATCAATACAACGAGAGTGAGACAATCACCAAATTCGAAATCATGGACGGCGCTCCCGTACGAGGTTCGTCTTTACCTTCTTGACTACCTTCGACTTGCAGATTGACATGAGCAATCTAGGGGAGACAATCCCGATCCGACTATTCCTCGGCGGTTTCGAACTTACGCCGACGTTCCGGGACGTCAACAAGAAGTTCAGCACGCGGTATTACTTGAATCTTGTTCTTGTTGACGAGGAGAATAGGCGCTACTTCAAGCAGCAGGTTGGTTATTCTGCAATGCCTTTGTAGCCTCCGCCTAACCCTCTCTTCCATAGGAAATCACCATCTTCAGAATACCTGAGGTATGTATTACCATTTATTGGAGAGTATCAGACGCTAAGCCTGTTTTCACAGAACTGACCACTTCCTTTTTCCCTGTGCATCTGTACCTACTATACCTATATACTTATTCTGGTTCTTATTCCAAGTTTGCTTCAATGGATTCTGAAGGCAGAGGTAATCATAAGTTATTCACAACAAAATTACAACAGGAAACTACAACAAGATCGAGCTCCTGTACCGGCAAACAAGAAATGGAGCAGACACAGAGATGTCCCCTCCCCACGTCCAAGAAAAGGCTATCGCATGATGAGACTACGCCTGACGAACTCGGTATCCTCCACCCCCAACACCCCTGAGTCTTTCCTTACCAACGTCACGCTTGAATCTTTCCTCACCAACGTCGATCTCGCACTATTCGCAACCTTTTCCATCGCATCCAATGGCATCTCCTCCGTCTCCGCTACGACGCTCTCGCGCGAAAACACCACGGTCGTCGGCGGCGGCGTGCGATGCCGCGGCGCGCGGCCCATGCTCTTGATCTTCGAGCGCCGTTGTTGGCTGCGCTGCCACGCCTCGTCGGTCTCGGACACGACTTCGGGGTTTGCGATCCAGTCGATCTCGAGCGCGCCTGCGGTATCGGGCGACGTGCCCATCGTGCCCATCGTGCCGGCCGTCCCCGGTGTCTTGAGCACAGATGCGAGGCTCGTGGTCGTGCCGCGGCGGTAGCGCTCCACGTCCATCGCGGTCCTGGCGGAGTCCCGCACGGACGAGGACACCCACTGCCCCGAGTGCACGCTGTTTTCTGACATCGCTCGCACACGGCGCACAGCATCGGTTTCGTCAATGCCAGTGTCGCTGTCATTGCCATCCTCCTCGGCACCCAGCTCCGCCTCGCGCGCGTCCGCAGCAAGCGTCTCCTCGTACGCGGGCGGCGGCTTGCGCTTGACCGAGCTCGAGCGGCTCATGCTGCTCTGCGCGCTGCGGCCGCTGGTGTCGCGCTCGAGCGCCGCGCCGCGCGGGTCGGGGCCCTCGTCCTGGTCCGCGACGACGCCGAGCACGGAGCCGCGGTACTTGCCCGTCACGCGCGGCGGGAGGCTCGTGAAGCTCGACGAGAGGTTGCGCACGTAGTCGAGCGAGTCGCTCGTGATGCTGCTTGCGGAGAGCACGCGGCCCCGCGCGCCGGTGTATGCGTAGCGCGGTTTGGGCGAGGGGAGGTCGGGCTCGTATCCTTGCTCCAGATACTGCTCCTGCTCTTCCTCGGGCATGGGGCACGGGCATGAATATAGGCTGGGGCATGGATATGCGCTCGGCTGCGCCGTCGGTGTAGGCACTGTACGCGGAGTCGGGCCGTGTGGATTTGGCGTCGGCGTCGAAGCTGCGGCGGCGGACATTGCCTGCGCCGCGCTCGGCGACCGGCGAGCCGCGCGAGTAGTCCATGCCCATGATGGTGTCGGGGTTGGGCAGGTTGTTGTCGGACAGCCGCAGGACGAGCGTCGGCGCGCGCCCGTCGACCGTGTGCACCGTCACCGCGGTCCGTGCTCGTGCTGCGCCGGTGGTTGAGGTTGAGCTTGCGCGGGCGCGGGCGCGCCTCCGCGGCGGTTGCGGGGATTGCGAGCGCAAGTGAGGGGAGCGGCGGCGCGGGCGCGTCGGACATGGGGGACGTGAAGGTGGAGTTGCTCGGGTATGTGCCTGTGGCATTCGTGGTCTGCGTCTGCATGGAGAGGCGGTTGCGCTGCCCGAAGGTCGCGATGGGCTGCAGCATCGGGCGGCCACTCGCGCCGTCGCGTTCGAGCATCGAGCTGCTAACGAGCTGCGGGTCGGAGATGGTGATCTGCCGCGTGGCGGGGCCGTTGGGCGTCCTGTCGCGCTTGGGCTGCATGATCTCGAAGTCCTCATGTGAATCCGGGCTGAAATGAAGTGGTCAGGTCAGCTATGCGGCGTGCGGTGGGAGCGGGAGGGGAGGAGCGTACCCTCGGACGACGCCGATGATGATGCATGCGCGCGAGATCATGCGCAGGAAGCGGCGCGTGAAGAAGATACCAAAGCTGCCCGTCGCG
The DNA here is from genome assembly GCA_004679275.1 of Dentipellis fragilis. Taxonomy (NCBI): domain Eukaryota; kingdom Fungi; phylum Basidiomycota; class Agaricomycetes; order Russulales; family Hericiaceae; genus Dentipellis; species Dentipellis fragilis. The sequence goes on from SEOQ01000011.1 coordinate 42,046, forward strand.
AACCCGATGATGCTCTCGATGGCACCGAACTTGATGCCCAGCGCCATCCAACCCGTGCCGCGGAAGAGGTGCGCCTCGTTGTCCTCGTTTGCCTGCGCCTCGATGCTGCGCTGATTCACGATGGCCGCCGCGAGGTGCACGATGACGATGAAGAACGTCGCGACTTGGTACACCGTGAGCAGCACGAGCCCGAGGCTGTTGAGGAAGTCGCGGATGCTTTGCATGCTTGCGTCCCCGTTTCCGATTGCGGGTACTGGCGGCTCGAAGGGGGAGAACTGAACAAGTCCTGTGTCAAGATGTTAATCACATCAGGTGGTGAAATTGAGGGGTGGTGGGCATACGGTAGGTATTGCCAATGAAGGACGCGAACTCATTGGTCAGGAGCAGGATGGGAATGAGGACCAGCGAGAACACCTTCCCGATCAGCTGGAAACGCCGGGGGAAGAGCGGAAAGAATTCCGTGGTCTTGTAGAGGTAGAGGAAAGTGGTGTAGAGAAAGAGGGGGACAGAGGACAATGCGGCTGTCCATGCGGGCGCAGTGTCAGCGGTGCTTCCAGGTACTGATTGATAGAGCAGCGTACCGATGAGAATATCCAGCGTTTTGTACGTGGCTATAGAGTCACGGATGCCTGGGACTATGTGGCAGATAAGGTCCAAGAGGGCAAGAAGAAAATAGATGGGGCCCTCGGCAGCGAGGATGAAGCGTTTCCTGGGGAAGAGGCATAGTCAGTCTCCTGTAGGCATTGCTACCTTTCCTCGAAGTACAATCGCCTCCTCCGTAGATCTTCACACTCTGATACCGAGCTAGGTTCCACCTCAACATACAAGCACAAGCCCCCCATGCACGATACCTGCACCCGACCACCCAGACTAAACGAAGCGTGTGTACTCACTTTCCTGCGCCCCAGCCAGCTATAACCAAACCTAACGAGAAGATGATTTCCAGAGCGGGGGGGATGATGAGGACGATGGTTTCGATCCTAGCGAGGTCTAGACAACGAAGAATAGGAACTTGCGAGAGACAAATGGAGCCCATTTGCCAACCAGATTACGCGGAAACCGAAGTGCTGCCAAAAGTGCCGGACTGAAAGTGCATTTCAATTCTGGGTCCTGCCAGCGAAAGAACGAAGAAGAAAAGAGCGGACTGCAGGCTAGCTGCAAAGAATGACCGGACCAGCGAAAGAGTAAGAGGAAAGAAAGATAGTGCTTCTCGCCGGCCGTCCCTCATTCTCATCAGCGCGTCGTGACTGGCGCGCACACTCGCTCAGCCCGCCTGGATACCGGTTGCTAACACCAGAGATCCACCCGATTTCTGCCAAGTATGTGTCATGCGACAGCATTCTGAACAGCATGCGTGTGGGTATATTACCCTAGATGAACTACAAGGAGCTGTATAGAAAAAGTACAGCTAGAGGATGAAAAAGAGAGTTAAAGACTAGGACAAGGCTAGTCAGAGGAGAAGATTAGATGAAAACGCGCATCTCGGAATCTCTGATCGAGCTTCGGCAAGGCCTCGCCGCCCGATGGCAGTGGCGGTGCACCGGCCCCCCATCTTGATTTAAATATTGAAATCTCCCCAAAACACGGCGCACTCACAACTCTTTATTAGTAGTCCTTACTGATGCCTATCGCAGAGTCAACAAAGACGCACGATGCCGTGATACACAACAACACGGGCAGTTTGTGTCAATGTAGATGTCATTTTACTGTCATGTTCAGCGTGGAAATTACCCGACACATTCTGTGGACAGGCTCCGACTCGCAACTGTCATGGCAGAGCAATCTATCTATGCTACAACCGTGCCTCCAGTGTACGCCCAGCCTCTTCCAGCAACATCTTCTCAGCAGCTAACCAATCCTTGCCCAACGCAATATCCCACTGCCACCTCCACAAATTCGTCACCTCCTCTCCCCACCTCTTTGCCCACGCCTCGCCGCGTTTCCGCGCGTCCTCGTTTTGTGCAGAGTGCACCGATGTGACAAGGTCCGGATCCGGCTCACATCCATTTGCGAACTCGTACATCTTGCCAACAACACGTGTTTTCTCTACGAGGCTACTTGCAAACCTAAATCGAGCTCGTTCGTAGATTCTCAGGGCCGCAACGACGTCTACTTTTCCGCTCTGAGAATGCAGGGCGGTGCGTGGGTGTGCGAGGATACGTCCGAGAATATAGGCATCCTAATGCGCAGAAAGCCCAAATCAGCATGGTTCTGCGGAGGCAATGAGTAAAAATCGAAGCAAACCTCCATTGCCTGTCCTCCGCCGGCGCCAAAGTGAGTCTCCATCGCGTGCATCTGGAGGGAAAAAAAGAGTATAGTTTCCAGCCAGACGTGTAGACTTACTGCATCGCCGAGTATAGCAACCTGACCATCTACACATCTCGGCACGTCATCCATGACATGGATCCCCCATGCCGTCGCCTTCTTCACACACTAATAAATTTAGCATCAGTTTCAATATTTTCTCAAGTTTCAACAAACAGAAAAACCTTGGTCACGGCCTGCACTTCGTCCTCCCAGCCTTCGTAACACGCCTTCACGTCTTCCACGGGCACATCGCGCACCCATTTTCCAGGATATGACGCCTTGGACTCATATGCCCCCGGAACGGTGTAAAATCCTACGAAGTTGATGTCCTCCCCTCTTGAGATGGGATATGTGACGAGGTGCTGTGTCGCACAATTAATCCCCCAAAAGCATCATAAGAACGAACTTTACTAACCCTATCCTTTCCAGAATACTATACCGCATTGAGCTCGCATTAAATAATTACGCGGAAGGCATAAGCAAATACCACTCACGACCATAGCCCGTTTCCCCGCCTGATGCCCTTTGAACAGGCGCTCCAGATCCTCCCTACGCACGAGGCTGCGATACGCAACGACGCCCGTCCAGCGCGGCTTCACCGGCGGACTGTACGACGAGAACATCGTCTGCCGCACGGCCGAGCGCACGCCGTCGGCGCCAACGAGGACATCCGCATGCGCCGTCGCGCCGCCTGCGAAGTGCAGCGTCACCCCTCCTGCCTCTGCGGGCGTGTAAGAGAGCAGCCGCGAGCTGGTGTGGACGGTGCATGTCGACATGCTGGGAACATTCAGTCCGCGCTTGAGTGCTTCGAGTAGCGCGGAGCGGTGTATTAGGAGTGGATTGGCTGAGGCGCAGCATGCCTGTTAGTGCAACGGGGAAACATGCCCGTAAGCTCGCAAACTCACTTGGCACCTGCAGCTCGAAGAAATTCTTCGATGCCTGCGCCTGGTCCGACTTGCGGAATGTAAATCCCAAGCCTATTCCCACCGGTGCTCCCGGTACTCAGCCACACCCTCATACAACAGGCCATAAACCAGACGTACCAGAGCGCCGCCTCCGTCCCGTCTCCCTGATCGCCCCGCGCCGATCTCGCCCGCGCAGCTCCTCCATTAACCCGAGCTCCTCGAGGAGCGCGCGCGTGCGCGGCCACACGCTGATGCCTGCGCCCACCGTCGCGAGCTCCGGCGCAGCCTCGTAAATGTCGATCGTGACGGGTGCGCCGCCGTCTGCTGCGCGGAGCAGGGTGACGGCGAGCGCGAGTCCCCCGGGGCCGCCGCCGCTGTTTGAGTAGAGTACATGTTAGGTCAATGCCGCCGTTCCATCACCATCTCTGCGCTCAGCTATACATCGAAGAGGCTGATACTCACCAGATGGCAACGCGGAATTTGGGTGTAAGAGCTTGCGATTGCATGGTATGCTGCGACGCCATGACAATGTGATCTGGAGGAGGGCGTCGACGTGCCCTGTACGCAGTATATATGCGAATGCGAGTCCGTGCTGCGGGGTCAGTTGTTATAGGCTGCAGGTAGCCATCCACAACATTAATACCATCAAGTACGTCACATTTAAGACAGCACCCGAGTACTCTTCTGGGTTGGGGGCCGAATGTCAACGTATGCCGCAGACCCACATCCCACTGGCACATCGCTCATCCCATTCTCACGCGCCGCCGTCTGCCCGACTCCCATGGCCAGCTCTCTCGTTCTCTGCCGTACACTGGCACCTCCGCCGTGTGAGGCATCATGTTTCAATCTTCCTCAGTAGATCCCCCCTAATTTGGGGTGGGAGAGCTAGCCTAATGAGGGCGCACCTGTTCACCGTCTCGGACTCGTGCCAGCGGCTCTCGTTATTTTGGAGTCTGGACGCGTGCGACCCCTGACTTGAATGACTTTGAACGTTCACCATGACGGGAGCCACTTCTGTCGGGACGGGTGCGAGTGGATGTGTACGTGCTGTCCGGCGACTCGATGTGCCGCGAGGAAGCTAGAAGCACCACGAACTCGGAGAATGCTAACGGGCCCAGATAAACCCCAAAAGCCCAGAGAAATGTCATTCTGCGACCTATAGCACAAATTAAAGAGGAAGAGAAAGATGCTATCCAAACACAGATAATACAATAAATACACGACGGACCGTATCAATCACAGAGAGCGAACCGCAGATCATGTATGCATGTGTCACGACGCATCGCCCACAGGCGGCACCGCAGTGTTTGCCATGGGCAGCACACCCGGGCCCTCCGCTGGCCCACCCAGCCGATGCAAGGGTGCTCCCATCGGCGAGCCCAACCTCTGAGGAGGTGCAGGCCCAAGCACCTCTCGTGGCGGCGGAGGCGATAAGGGGCGCCCAAGGCCGTCCATGATTGCCATCTTGCCTGACGGAAGCAACGGTGGTGGGGGCGGGGGCGATCGCTCGATGCGTTTCTTCGAGCTTGGGCTCAGCGACGTGACAGATGACTTTGAGAAGTGGCCGTCGAGGCCTGCGGGATATGGCGGGGGTGGCAGCGGGATGTTCGCGCGTGGTGGAGACCGCGCGAGGCCAGACATCGACGAAGGGCTTGGTGGCGGCGGGAGTCTGCTCATGGGCCGCGGTGGCGACATTGCGCCGTCTGGTCGACCAGAAAAGTGGCCCTGCGGGTTCGGGCGCATTATTTCGTCATCAGGACCCGGAGATCCGCGGCGCGAGGGGGCCGCAGAGGGCGGGTGGCGTCCACCTGGCTGGGTATTCTGCACGGCCTGGGTTGGGGTCATGACGAAGGGCGTCATGATGCGCTCGTGAGGACCCAAGGGCGGAGGCGCGCGCGCACGCTCACGTTCCCGATCGCGTTCTCGGTCGCGTCCGTAGCTCGGAGATACCGGCCCGTCGCGCTCGTCGCGCCAATGTGGAGATGGTCCGGAGCTGGAGGGGTGAAATTTCGACGACGATGAGGAAGCGAGGTTGATGACTTCGGTCGATGGCGCCCCGAGCGAGGACGCCCCATGTCGAATTCGCGTTCGCGATCCCGGGATGTCATGCCACGCGGGCTGGTCATGTGTCCGCTGGGGCCAGGATGGAGAGGCGACATGGGCGGCGGTGCGCTGTTCGGAGTCGAGGGGTTCGTAGAGGCATGGTGATGGTGGTGAATATGGTGGTAGTGATGGTGGTGGTGGGGGCCGAGACATGGTGAGGCGGCGCGCCAGGACCGACATGCAGATGAGGTGGTTGCGGCTGACGGTGAATCTGCTGCTGCTGTTGGTGTAGATATTGCATCTCCCGCTCGCGCTCCAACATCTCCCTGCGCTCTCTATCTCGCTCCCGCTCCTTCTCGAGCTCAGTCTGCACCACAGGCCCCATCTCCCGCTCTCTCCGCATCTCCCTCTCCCTCTCAATCATCATCTCCTCCTCACCCATCCTCCTACCGTCCCTCGGCCAGTCACCCATCTTGCTGCCCCAGCCATTTGTCTTCGGACCTCCAGCACTCATAACATGCACCGGCGAGATTGAACGGCTCATCATCGATGGCTGTCCCTGCGGTGGACCTTGTTGCATATACCCCGGGCCAACACCGACATGACCCCCAGGCGGCATATGCATAGGACCCATGCCAGGCGCGGCGATCATTTCATGCTCCATGCCCATACCGTGGCTCATCTCGTGGTGCAAGCCCGACGGGCCTGGTGGCTGGCGGCGCGCAAAGCCAGGATTTGGAGCGCCACCGTGGCGAGGGCCAAGTGGGCCCGCGCCGAAAGGCGATGCGTCCACGATCATGCCGTACTGGTCGTATGTCGGTCCCATGGGAGGAGGATTGTGTCCCATGTTCATGGGAGCGCGATGCATGTCGAATGGCCCGCCACGACGATGGGTATAGAGTAGCTCGAGGTCGGATGCAATTTCGGAGGGAGTAAGGGAAGAGAGTGTAGGGTATACAAGGGGGGGCTCCGGACGTAGTTGCCGCGCGTTTTTGGCGAGCCGTGGCAGAGGTGTAGGGATTATTGATGATGATGTCGTACAGGGAGGGGGGCACAGGAATCTCGTGGGGTGGGTTAGGTATGCGACGGACTATGACACATGGATCGAGTTAGGACGTGCAGATAGGAGGTACGGTTGGAGAAGACAAAGTGCATACCAGGTTGCGGTCGCTCAGAAGCCCTACGATCCCGCTCCAACTTCCTTCTCTTTCTATTCGTCTCTGCAATCATATCTGTCTGAAGTTCGTCTCGTGCATTCTGTGACAAAGAAAATGCGCGTTTAAGCTTCAATTCCGCCTCGGAAGTGTGAATATGAAACTCACCCTCCACCAATTCCAGACACCCTCTTCAAACACACGACGCCTCTTCATCGTGTTTACCATCTCATACGAACGTCTCTTCTCCGCCAACTGCAGCCTCTTGTCGCGTCGCTTGGACAACTCGGTATGTAGGTGCAACAACTCCGGATGTGTGCCTATCCCGAACACGAAACGGCGCGCACATATCGAGTCAGCTCGCGCGCAACCACCAGAAGATCATTTAGACATCACTCACTCTCGGCAACAAGGTTCTCCTCCCAGGCAAGCGCGTCCATCTTCTCGACATACACGCGCTCACGCAGCATTGCAAACTTGAATTCGATCGTCGCGAGGACGTCTAACGCCTCTGCACGGTGCGCAGGCTGTAGGTCCGCGTCGGCCTCGATATCGCGCTCGTCGACTTCCATGTCTTCCTGGTCGCCTTCGCCCTCCCCGTTCAGGTCTCCTTCAGCTTCGACCTCGTTTTCATTCTCGTTCTCGACGTCATTATCGGCCTCGACTTCGACTTCGCCCTCAACTTCGTCTTCCGGAGCTGCAGCTGCGCCGGCCACAGAGCTGGAGATGGCAGCTTTGTGTTTCTTCTCTGCTTCGACGAGCGCGGATTTGGCTTGAGCTTTCGTGTCGCGAGGAGGTGATGGTGAGCGTGAACTAGAGGAAGAGCCGGGGGAAGGAGCCTCTATGACCTCAGACCCGGCCATGATCGATGATGCGGCGGCGGCAGCCGCCACAGGCGCGACAGCAGCTGGAGATGGTGCAGTCACGTCCAACTCCATAGGTGTGACATCTCCATTGACCGGGGTGAGGGTAGCAGACGGCGGCACATCGCAGTCTGGTGCCGGAAGGCCGGCAGGCGCATCGTCGTCGCCCTCTTGTTCTTCGGCGCCCTCCTCGGAAGCTGTCTCGTCACCATCTTCGTTTTCGGACTCGACGTCATCCTCAGGCGGTACGCGCTTCGGAGAAGCGGTGTCAATCTCTTCCTCGCCTTCGTCCTCGTCCTCATACCCGTCTTGTGCGTCGGTGAATCTGTTGTTGGCGGCTTCGGAGGCGGGCGGTACGATGGGAAGGTCATCGGTGTCAGCGCCGTCCTCGGATTCGCCGTCTTCGTCTTCGTCCGGATCGCCTGCACTGCCGTTGCTGACCGACTCTTCCTCGTCCACGACGCGCCGCCTCGGACCGGAGATGGGAGGCGTCGCAACATCGCCGTCCTCTTCTTCGTCATCTGCCAAGGCTCGCGCAACAGCGACCTTATGATGTGTGTTGTGGGAACGATGGCCGGATGGGCGGGGTTCCTCATCCTCGTCCTCCTCTTCCTCCATTGGTTTGGGTGGCCCAGGCTGCTCTTCTTCTTCTTCCTCCTCTTCCTCGGCCTCAGGCTCGACAGCCTTGCCCTTGGATGTTTCGCGCTTCTGTTTATATGCCCAGTCCCACATTTGCTCGGGGACAAGGCTCCGTCGTTTTTTGGGCGCACCGCGCGAACGGGGAGGCCCGTGTGCCCCGACGGTCTCATCGCCATCCGCGTCCGGTGTTGTGTTGACTTCACCTTCCTCCATGTCGTCGTCGTCTTCGCCTCTCTGTGTCTGCGTGTCTTGCTCCTCCTCGGTGAGCTCTGAGAGCTCCGAGTCCCCATCGAGGCCCGCCGCCTGCGACTTCTTCGCGTCCTTCGGGGCGGGTTCGGGAGGCGGTGTCGGTGATGGAGAGCTGAGTGGGTCTGATGAAGCCATGGAGGCCATTGGGAGGGAGGACGTCGTCGTGTGCGACGGCGAGCGGGAGGGCGGGGGACTATGAAGGGACACGAAAGGCGCTCTTGGGCCAATAGACGCCCGCGTTTCTGCCAATTGTCCCGCCACTCTCGACAAGGACCCCACAAACCATGCACGTGTTCCCGATGACGACTGCACGTGCTCTTGCTGACAACCCGCGCTTACTATATAGCCCCCCCGCATACTAATAATCTCGCAATTGCGCCAAACGATGGCTTCAGTCTTTTCTCGTCTCCTCGCCCTCGTTCCTTCTCTCTCTTCTTCATACGTCCCTCAGAACTCGCCCAGAGGTATCTCGAATCTCACCGCCATGTCCGACACTCAAATTGCTACGTTCGCGGCCGGCTGCTTCTGGGGTGTCGAGTACATCTTCCTTAAGCAGTGGCCGATCAAGGAGGACAAGGGCATCGTCAAGACTACCGTCGGATACACGGGTGGGAAGACAGATGCGACCGACCCGTCGTACAAGCAGGTCTGCACGGGCACGACAGACCATGCGGAAGCGTTAAGAATCGAGTTTGACCCCAAGAAGGTCACTTACGACGAGCTCGTTGGTGCGTACGCATTACACAGTCCCCACAACTCTGACTGAATGCATACAATCTTCGACAGAGTACTTCTACCGCACCCATGACCCGACGACGGTCAACTCCCAGGGCAAAGACACCGGAACGCGTGCGTATCTCTTCCTACACTGTCATCTTACCATTACTCATGCACTGCACCTTTACTTACAGAGTACCGCTCGGCCATCTTTTTCAACACGCCCGAGCAGGAGACGATCGCGAAGCGTGTCACCGAGGAGGTGCAGAAGAAGCATTTCGACCCGAAGGGTGAGAAGATCGTTACGACCATTGAGGCCGCAGGGCCGTGGTGGAATGCCGAGGACTACCACCAGGAGTACCTGTTCAAGAACCCGACCGGGTACCACTGCCCGACACACACGCTGCACTGGTGAGATGTTGGGAAGACGGTTGAAATTGGCAGAGAGTTTCACAGGGGTCGAGGAATTGACAATGTAGTGTAAGAAGTTGTTCAAGACATGTATTGACTTGATATATGATATTGGGATGCAGTGGCAAGACAGCAGACAGCAAACGTGAACAAGGAGTACGGGGGTGAAGAACAGGGTGAAAAAACGATGAAAAGGGAGGGGAATGAGGGAAACTTCCACGCAAAAAGACGCCATCAGAGGAAATCCTAGCCCGTCCCTATTGGTAACAAGGTAAGGTGTGCCGAACGGGCGATATCAGCGCTAGACCCAGCCTCTTGCGAAGCGGGTCCTGCTCATCGCACTGCACTACAGTCGTCATCATGGGCGATTTTGATCGTGGAAGGATGAAGGGCATTTTCCTGCGCGAGCGAGCCTTATAGTGAGAGAATTAGATAATCCGGCTGTTGCCGAGGCGAGGACGTGCTACCGAATCCAGTTCTCGTCGACAAAACTAGAACTCTTTAATTCGAGCGCCTCACGACTCAAAGTGAATCTCAGAGATCATCAAGTATGTCTAGATCTACGGCAGGTGGGCTTTTTTGATTCAATGAACACGATCAACAGCATTTCGAGGAGTCGACACGTCGGGCACTTCGTGCAAGTCGTTGAACGTGGCCTTCCCTTCTCGATGTAAAGAACATCGGTTATCTTCGGCGTAGCGGAATTCTCACAATTGAGATGGGAATGGGAGGGTCAATGGACACACCGGACGCCCCTAGAGCGCTCATGCGGTCTTTCGGTGATTCCAACAGTTGTCCACCAGGATCTGCCGTGATGACGTGCCACGGCACCCCCTTTAGACGCGGTACATATAAAAGGTGGTGTAACCGTCTTGCGTTCCAGGCAGCATTCGTAGTATCTCACACATCCCAGAGTCTTTCATCTCGCACCTAGCAACAATAAATATGTCGAAGACTGCATTGAACGTCGTAATGGTATGTCTATCCCGAATTCATCGTAATTGGGCGGATGCAGACTGCACCATGTTGCGCAACAACAGGGTGCGATGACCTTTGGTGCTCCCGGCATGGAGGGTGCACGCGTACACGACGTGAAGGACATCGAGGCGATCTTGGACGTGTTCCAACAGCATGGACATACGGAGGTACGCGATATTCCCATATGTTCCTTCGATACGACATATCCAACAGGCTGGCAGATTGACACGGCCCGCACATATGCCGGCGGCACAAGCGAAGAGTTGCTTGGAAAGATCGACTGGAAAGGCCGCGGACTGAAGATGGACACGAAGCTCTACCCGAACCCCGTAAGTATGAGCAGCTCGGCGCCGTAGCATCGTTTGAGAGCTGGCGCGCTGATATTACTATGCTCTGGGATGTACAAGCCCAAAGCCTATTTCCCAGACACGATCAATCACACTCCCGAGGTAAGTCTTCATGGTTATCTATTAGATACGCCACGACTTACCAACCTAAAGGGGCTGCGTCTACATCTTGGCCACTCGCTCAAAGCCCTCAATACTGAGTACGTTATCGTGACTTGCTTGCGTTGTTGCACATGCTCATCCAGGTGGCAGCAAGCTCGATATATGGTATCTCCATGGCCCAGACCGCTCGGTACCCTACGAAGTGACTCTCAAGACCGTCAACGAGCTCTACAAAGAGGGCAAGTTCGATCGGTTCGGGATTAGCAACTACATGTCGTACGTCTGCCGCCCAACGCTAGCTGTTCAGATCCTAAGAATGTTGCGCGAATAGTTGGGAAGTTGCCGAGATTGTTGAGCTCTGTCGCGCGAACGGGTGGATCCAGCCGACGGTCTACCAGGGCATCTACAATGCTATTCACCGGTATGTGGCGCTTTTATGTGATCGGAGAGCACGACACCAACTTTCGATCAGGGCTGTCGAGCCCGAGTCGTTCCCTTGCCTGCGCAAGTACGGGATTAGTTTCTATGAGTTTAATCCTTGTGAGTAACACCGTATGTATCCTGAGTAAGGTGTCTCGCTGACTGGAATTCTCAGTGGGTGGAGGACTCTTCACGGGCCGCTACCATTCGCTGAACGACCAAGTCGAGGCTGGAAGCCGCTTCGACCCTTCTGGGATTCAAGGGCAGGTACGTAGACGCCTTCGACCTGCGGGAGATGACATCTTAATTCATTCACCTACTCGCAGAGCTACCGCAGGAGGCGAGTGCCACCTCGCCCACGATCTCCTCGTTTGCGTAATTGAGTGCATTTGACAGGTACTGGAAGGAGCCCTACTTCAAGGTGCTGGAAGACATTCAAGCTGTGGCCGATAAACACAACTTGACGATGGCTGAGGTTGCGCTGCGCTGGGTCTCCCACCACAGCCTCTTGAAGCGCGAGTTTGGCGACTCAGTACTCATCGGTGCGTCCAGCATCCAGCATATCGAGAAGAACCTGGTGGATTTGGAGAAGGGTCCGCTGCGTGAGTGTTTTACTATATTGCAATTGTGTGTATACGAAGCAGGCTGACTTGGTGGGATATGCATGCAGCGGATGAGGTGGTGAGCGTGTTGGACGATGCATGGATTAGGGTGCAGGCTTCAGGCTTTCTCCTCGCCTTACTTCCACTGAGCGGCGCAGAGCTATTTGTTATATGAATATCGTGCTCCCACTGAAGTCCATAAGAAGATGTAGCTCATCTTCGACTGAAACTGCCTTCGATTCGAATTTTTACCTGACCCACATTTCGCAACACTGAACGGCAAGGGAGGCCAAAGTGCACCGCGCACTTGTGAGCCCTTTCAGTCACGTCGGCTAAGAAACTGGTTGTATTCTGAGACCCATTCAAGGATGTGTTTTAAAAAGTCCATTCGACCCACTTACCCCGCGACCTCGTGTCCAGTTTCCCTCATCGAGTAAATACATCCGCTGCGTCGAGACTCGGATCCGATTCTTGGCGTGGCCATCAACGTAATCAGTGTTACGTCAGGTACAGCTGCGGCGCTGACGGGTCTTGGACGATTCCCTCATCGACGAAGCGAAAGCTCTTCAATTCGAACCTCCACCGACCAAGGTTTAGTGCAGAAATTTGGCATCGACACTATCTCTGCACGTATTCATTTTAAGGTGCGTCTCTGTCTGGTTGAATGGGCACAGGCCGGCCGCACTCTAGGCAGCACATCGTGTAACACTCCAGTGCGTCACTAGGAAGTTTCGGCGTCGGGGGCCACATGCTGCGCAAAAGTTATCCTATCAACATCCGCGACATCTGCTTCCTGTCATTTCAGCAAGGGGCACTTTCCTTAGGCGTCGAAGGTCCCGAATATGAGATGGTACTGGTAGGGTTGATGGACACAGTGTCGTGTACAAGGCCATAACATGTGCCGCAATGACGCGCCAGTCGGTCACCGCAGACACGCAACTTATAAAGGCCACATTTTCCTCAGCATTTCAGGCAGCATCTACAGTACCTCTCGTCTCAACCCCAACTCGTATCTGACAATAGGCAATATGTCGAAGAACGAACTGAATATCGTTTTGGTACGTCTACTAGGGTAAATGTGTATCGTGGTTTGGATACTAACTACACCGTACGTTACGTATCAACAGGGCACGATGACCTTCGGCGCCGCCGGAAAAGAGGGTGTGCGCGTGCACGAACAGAAGGACATCGAGGCGATTCTGGACGTCTTTCAACAGCACGGGCACTCTGAAGTGCGGCAATTCCCTTATGCGTTCCTGCAGAGCTCTCATGATGACCCTTTCGCAGATCGACACTGCCCGCGCCTATGGCCAAGGTACCAGCGAAGAGTCCCTCGGCAAGATTGACTGGCAGGGCCGCGGACTGAAGATAGGAACGAAGATTCTCCCAAACCTCGTGCGTATGAGAGCCAGACTTGTATACCAGCATTGACTTCCCAATCCTTGAAATGCAGGTCCCGAACCCCATCTTTGGACCGGTCATCATCAAGCACAATCCTGAGGCACGTTCCCGGGTCCACCGCATATCGGAAATACCTTGACTGACCGACGCCCAGGACCTACGTCTTCATCTTGACTACTCACTCAAAGCGCTTAACACCGAGTATGCTGTTGTGATTTCCCTACATTGCAGTGTTTGCGTTTACTTATCCAAATAACAGTAAGCTCGATATCTGGTACCTTCACGTCCCCGACCGCTCCACGCCGTACGACGTGACTCTCAAGGCTGTTAATGAGCTCTATAAGGAAGGCAAGTTCAACCATTTCGGAATCAGTAACTACATGGCGTACGTCTCTTCCACTCTCCTCTCTGTATCCGCTTGGATCTATGTTGAATGCGCTATGGCGCGATTAGTTGGGAGGTTGCTGAGATAGTCTAGCTTTGCCGCGCGAACGGGTGGGTCCAGCCGACAGTCTTTCAGGGCACATATAATGCCCTACACCGGTAAGAATCTCCCCTCCACGATATGAGAGAACACGACTGATCTTTGACCAGGGCCGTCGAGCCTGAGTTGTTCCCTTGCCTGCGCAAGTATGGGATCAGTTTCTATGGGTATAACCCCTGTAAGTTACGGCGAAGATTCTAGCGAAAGGTCGTTTTAACAAGAATCAATAGTGGCCGGCGGTTTCTTCACGGGCCGCTACCATTCTGTGACCGAAGAGCCCGAGACTGGGACTCGCTTCGACCCGAACAGGTTCCTTGGCCAGGTACTCGTCTTCCTGAATCCGCACTTGGACCAGTACTAACATTCACCCGTCCGCCTCCAGAATTACCGCAAGAAGTGAGTTTCCTGATAATATGTCCCCGTGCCAGTAGGCTAACGGATATCGTGGCCGGCAGGTATTGGAAGGAGCCCTACTTCAAGGCCGTCGAAGCAGTTAAGGCTGTCACCGACAAGTACAACCTGACGCTGGCCGAAGTTGCACTGCGTTGGGTCTCGCACCACAGCCTAATGAAACGCGAGTTCGGCGACGCTGTTATCGTCGGTGCATCTAGCATTGAGCACATCAAACAGAATCTGGTAGACTTGGAGAAGGGTCCCCTTCGTGAGTATTTCAATTTCTTTGCAAACCCCACGGAGGCTGACTATGTGGGGATTCGTGCAGCGGACGAGGTGGTGAGTGCGCTGGACGAAGCGTGGCTCGGCGTTCAGCCTTTCGCGTCTAAGTATTACGGTGAAGTGGGATTGAAGGCTTGAAGGAAATTGAACGGATGGTCAATATATATACGGAAGGCTCCTACGCCATTCACCGAAATACAACATTGGAAATTTCCATAGTCATGATTATCGACAAATCACAGTATGTTTCGGGACAGAATGTAACACCTCCGTTGAACGTCCGTCGGGTGCAATGCCTCCGTTGGCCAATATTGGTCTTCGACCCGACCGCGCGTGTCGTAGAACTTCCCCTTCGGCATCTGCAACATATGACTCGAAGAGGCTACCTCCGACGAATCGACGAGGCTGCGTCTCGTGCTACCAAATATCCGTGTCAACAGCAGCTGCCGTTTATGCTGTGTCCAACCTGGTCCAACCCTGGTCTATAAATAGGTAACGAATGGTCGGGTTGATGGACTCTCAAATGGGAAGTTTTTGAGGCACGATCTCTCCTTGGCTAGTGATCTCGACAATCGGCCGAGACACCGCAGCCTTGCCGCGATGACGCGTGGCTACAACGTACTCCCGCAACTCGAGACATAAAACCCAGCATCTCCCATCGAATCCCAGCTAACAGCCGCCTACATGTCGAAGAGTGCACTCAACGTCGTTATGGTGCGTCTGGCTCGGAGTCACGACAGCTCTTAGCCTCGGGTTTTCGTGAGGATACTAACTTTACCATATTTTGTGACGACAGGGGACGATGAACTTTGGCGCGGCCGATCAGGAGCTCACGCGCGTGCATGACGTGAAGGGCGTCGAGGCGATGTTGGACGTGTTCCAGCAGCACGGATACACCGAGGTACGGCACGTCTCCTTCAACCGCGGTATTTCGAACCTCCATGACGCGANATCTTTGGCAGGTTGATACTGCCCGTACGTACGGCGGTGGCACGAGCGAAGAGTTCCTCGGCAAAGTCGACTGGAAGGGTCGCGGGCTGAAGCTAGAGACAAAGCTCTTCCCGATTCCTGTAAGAGGCCATGCCTCTCACGCAGTATGTGGGCCGGTACTCACGTTTCTGGCGTGTAGGCGCCGAACCCCATTTGCTCGGACATTATCCATCACACGCCCGAGGTAAGTGCTTCCTGCGGCCATCTATGAGAACCACTTCGCTGATAAATCTCAAGGGTCTGCGTACCTTCCTTGACCGCTCGCTCAAAGCCCTCAATGCCGAGTAAGCTAAAATCTACTCCCTGCACCCCGTCAAGTATTGACCTAAACGAAAGCTCGCTGGAAATGTGGTACCTCCACGGCCCAGACCGCTCTGTACCCTACGAGGTGACTCTCAAGACCGTCAACGAACTCTACAAGGAAGGAAAGTTCAAGCGTTTTGGGCTCAGCAACTATATGTCGTACGTCTCTATCTCTTTCTACTCACGCAATATATATGTTGAGGATGTGGCATTAGTTGGGAGGTGGCCGAGATCGTCCAGATTTGTCGTACGAATGGTTGGATCCAGCCGACGGTCTATCAGGGCATCTACAATGCTATCCACCGGTATGTCGCGCTTGCGTCTGGCCCTGCCAGGACGAGACTAACTTCAGGTCAGGTCTGTCGAGCCCGAGCTGTTCCCTTGCTTGCGCAAGTATCGGATGAGCTTCTACTCGTTCAGCCCATGTGAGTGAAGATGAGTTTTGTTCTCTGGGATAGGTCACTCACGAATGATCAGTGGCGGGCGGGTTCTTCTCGGGTCGCTATCATTCGCTGACTGACCAGGTCGAGGCTGGAAGCCGCTTCGACCCGAACAAGTTGACAGGAAAGGTAAACCCTTCTGATATGCACCAGAGCAACACTGATGTGCCTCCACCTGACTCGCATCCCAGATCAGTCGCAGCAAGCAAGTCCCCATGCGATCCTCCTCCCGCTTCAGAAATTGACGGACCATCTTTTGTAGGGTTTGGAACGAGGCCTACTTCAAGGCCCTAGAAGACGTCAGAGCTGTCGCGGACAAGCACAACCTCACACTCGGTGAGGTAGCTCTGCGCTGGCTCTCGCATCACAGTCTCATGAAGCGCGAACTCGGCGACTCTGTGATAATTGGTGGATCCAAAGTTGAGCACATCAAGCAGAACCTCCTGGATCTGGAGAAGGGTCCGCTGCGTGAGTATTTTTGGTATTGCATTCTCATATGTGATGGGGGCTGACCGAGCGAACATGCGTGCAGCGGACGACGTGGTGAGCGTGTTGGATGAGGCGTGGTCCAGGGTGCAGCCTTTGGCGTCGAAGTACTATTTCTGATGGATGAAGAAGGTTGGAAAGCAGAGAGATGATGTACGAATAGGATAAGTATCCCCACTCACAAATGAAGACAGAGCTTGTAGAACACCCTCTGTTTGAGCATGATGAATCTGGACAGAAAGCAAGTACCGCATCCCATTCGCACCTTGAAGGAAGGCTTTGTACGTAGACATTTTCACTAGCCGTTACCGTCGCGTTGTACCGGGAGACTGGAGTCAACTTGAACTTGAGAAGTTTGGAGGACAGATCGGCGTGCCACACCGGAGAATGAGCGGAGTCTGTCGGCAGCAACCGGCACGGCGCCATCCTCTCCTCGGGCCGTCCTCGGCAATATTGGTTTTGTGACTGTACCTCAGAGAGAATGTCGAGCTCTGGTCTCCTCTGCTAAATCCTTTATTCTATGGCAAGCTCCGCACATAACGACGTGGATACACGAGGCAAATGTAGCTGAGAAGGCTGGATGAGTATACACGGAGGCCTGAAGGTAAGTCGACAAGTTGTCTTCGCGCTACAATTTTTTACTCGAAAGGTCCGAAAGACGAGACTGTGGCGTTCATTGACTCAGTCGCACCTTAAGGGGTGTTCCAATCTGGTCACGAAGTCGCGGACAAGAGGTGGATGAGCTGCGCTAGGCAGCGCTCGGGGGCCCCAACATGTCGTCAAAGCGATATGCGCGTTACCTTCGTGTCGGCACTTGTAATGGCCCTGTCACTGTGTCAGACGATGAGGCTACTCATCGCGAGGCCGCATTCATATAGACGATGGCCAGTGTCCGTCTATCGTGTCCGAGGTCCCATGGGTACGAGTTTGGATGGACACGATGGATGGGTCATGAGATCTGATCTCCCAGCGGTTTCGATTATCATTCAGGGACACAACATCCGTTACGATGACGCATGGATGCGGCGGACTCCCGCACACACGGCATATATAAAGCCATCGCTATCTTTACCTCCCAGAGAACACTTGCGTCTCACATTTCGCATCTAACTGCCGCCGACATGTCGAAGAGTGCTCTGAATATTGTTATGGTGCGTGTGCAATTCGAACAGGAGGATGCATACCGATCCGTATATTGCGTTACGACAGGGCGCGATGACTTTTGGCGCTCCTGGCAAGGAGGGTGCGCGCGTCCACGACTTGAAGGATGTTGAGGCAATCTTGGACGTGTTCCAGAAGCACGGACATACCGAGGTGCGCCGCATTTATCTCTATTCACTTGGCTCGACATGTTGAACGGGTTGGCAGATTGACACGGCTCGCGTCTATGCTGGCGGTACGAGCGAGGAGTACCTCGGCAAGATTGATTGGCAAGGTCGCGGGCTTCAGATGGAGACGAAGCTCTACCCAAACACCGTACGGCATTCATAAGGTCGCGAGTTGCGGGAACTGACTTCCTTGGCTCCTGGATCTAGAACCCAAACCTCGCGGGCAGCGTAGATGTCATCAAGCACACTCCAGAGGTAAGTGCTAGTGGATATCTTCTGCTGTAAACTCACAAATGACCGGAACCGAAAGGGCCTTCGCCTCCACCTTGACCGCTCGCTCAAAGCTCTCAATACCGAGTATGCCATCATGATATCCTTGTTTATGGTAATGCACCAGTACTTATCCGAGCGACAGCAAATTGGAAATGTGGTATCTCCACGGACCAGATCGCTCTGTACCCTATGAGGTGACTCTCAAGACTGTCAACGAACTTTACAAGGAGGGTAAATTCAACCGTTTCGGGATCAGCAACTACATGGCGTGCGTTTATCCCCTTTCTCCCAGGCCTTTCCTGTGCTTCAATGTATTGATCTCGCGGAATGGCTCAGTTGGGAGGTTGCCGAGATGGTCCTAATCTGCCGTGCGAATGGGTGGATCCAGCCGACTGCCTACCAAGGTATCTACAATGCTATTCATCGGTAAATGTCACTTCCATACGATCTTAGAGGGCGATGCTCAGTTTGAACTAGTTCTGTCGAACCCGAGTTATTCCCTTGCCTGCGCAAGTTCGGTATTAGTTTCTACGAGTTCAACCCATGTAAGTGGCCTCAAATTTAACCTCGATGAGCAACTCTCGCTTACGCAGGCTCCTAGTGGGGGGCGGTTTCTTTACTGGAAGATACCATTCGCTGAATGACGAAGTTGAAGCTGGAAGCCGTTTCGATCCAAAGAAGGGTCAAGGACAGGTAACTGCCCCCTTCGCGCTCAGGGCAACGTTGACCGTCATTTGATCCCAGAACTACCGCAAAAGGTACTGGAAGGAGCCCTACTTCAAGGCTCTCGCAGACATCAAGGCGGTCTCCGACAAGCACAACCTCACGATGGCGGAAGTCGCTCTGCGTTGGATCTCGCACCACAGCCTCATGAAGCGCGAGTTCGGCGATTCGGTCCTTATAGGCGCGTCGAGCGTCAAGCACATCGAACAGAATCTGATCGATCTGGAGAAGGGCCCGCTCCGTAAGTATTTCCTTGCATTGCTTCGTGATTGCGATGGAGGCTGACCGAGTGGTAACATGTGCAGCGGACGAGGTGCTGAGCGTGTTGGACGAGGCGTGGATCGAGGTGCAGCCTTTCGCGTCGAAGTATTTCCACTGAGCGATAGGAAGAGGACAAGAAAGCAGTAACTGTTGTATGAGTATTACACGCCACTGAAATAAACATGAAGGTTCGGAGAGTAATGTTATCCATAAAAAAACACAAGATCTGAGCGCAACCGCCACCATGGCCGAACAGCCGTCTCCGATTATACAAGGTCGCTGTCAGTTAGCAGAGCCCGCAGAACCCTCTCTGGCTGATCCCAATGAGCCTACACAGAATGCACGTTAGTACAACCTTCGCGGCCAACGAAAAGAAACAAGCGCACAAAATGGTTAGCCCACCGCATCTGCTTGATTTTGATGCTCCTCGTAGGCTTCCGCAGTTTCCTCGCCTCCCCGAGCTCGCTCTGCAACGCCCTCGCACCCCACGGCATTTCCCAGACGGATTGGTCGCACCATAAATAAACGACCTCGAGCTCTTTCTCCACCAGGTCGTCATTCGGTTTGAGTTTGGCATCATCGACTGGGGTCTCGTCGACGATCCCAGGCTTGAGGTACAACGCATCTGCTTTTAGCAGCGCGAATACGCCGTGCCTCGCGCCTTCCGTCATGAGCATCAAATCGGATCCTCCAGGGGCGCCAGGGCCGAGGTGGAGACACGATTGCTGCTCTACGTCGGACATGCTCAGGATTGTCGGCTGTGGATCGAGAAGGGGCTGTTTCAGCTCGAGCGAAGTGCCCGCGCGGCCGTGGTTGAAATACCCGGAGACCCAGGCTGCAAAGGCTTGTAGTCGTTCGGGGGCGCTGAGCTTTGGGTCTGTCATCGGATGGTACGAGACGGAGGGAGGCGAGTAGCCAAGGACATGGTAGGGAACGTCTGGAGCCATATGTAACCAGCTGAAATATTAAGGATGTGCAGATGTGGACTCACCATATAAGACGGCACGGCGTAGGTACTTGCGCAGGCTATGACACTTATGAGGCATGGTTTGAAGGTACGCGAGGACGGCGGTGATGAAAACGCCTGAGCAGGACCATCCGACGAGGACGATGCCTCCGGAGCTGCCTTTTGCCCGAGGGAGCTTCAAGTCCTCGACGAGGAGTTCCAAGAAATCGACAAGCTCCACGGCGCGCTGGTCCATGAAGGTCCGGATGTTCCGGGCCGTATCCTCGCCAGAGGGTACGAGCAGCTTGTGGTCATCGGTGTCATATGGGTCGGAATCAGGGTAGTCACGTCGATTGACGAAGATGAGTCGTGCATTGTATTGTTCAGCGAAAGGGGACATGTGCTGGAAGATACCTGCACAATACGTGTTAGTCGTATAGAGAACGCATGAGCTCATCTTACCTCCATGCCAGGCAAAGCCATGGATCAGAACAACCGTCGTATAGTCAAGGGAGCCGGCGCGCGCCCATATCCGTGCAGGATAACACCCCATATTTCGAAGAGTGGAAATAAGTCATGAGCGTCGTGAGTCGTACGTGGGTCGTTTGAAGGCAGTAAGGCNGGCGTATCAAGAACCGATCCTGTCCTTCGACATTGCGGGATACTTATACCAGCCAATGAGATTAAACAGGCGGCATCTATTGGATCCTCAAGCGGAACTGCTCCAACTCAGCGTAGCGTTTTTTTGAAAAGGCCGTGCTTCACGTTCGCGAGACCCATCAGGTTCCTAGATGAGCGTTCGGTACATAGTAACGGCCTTACGAGAAGGTGCAGGCTCAACGCACCTATCAGATCGCGGTGTTCTCATAAGGGGCAAGTCAGTCAGCCGAACCTGCCTTCTACGAAAAGACATGCATTGTATGGATGGGACGCTGTCGCCTCCATAATAGCCCAGCATCGTCAAGGAGGACCATAATGATTCGATGCTGGTCCTAGCCATGGCAGCAAAGCATTGTATGCCCTTACCAACACAGTGGGATTGAGATATTCGAATCTACAGCACGAGTGTCAGCTGGCATCACAAGCGAGCGATGGGTAAACCGGGACGAACCAAATACAACAATATGTGGCGGTTGACAACGCGTTGACAACCCTTCAACGCCGCGGATGCAGATGTTGGCTTCCTTTGCTGGTAACTATGATTCCTCCGCCTGCAGTTGATGGCGATCCTCTTCGCCTCATCCCCGAGCATGATTCCGCATGACACGAACCTCTGTCCAACCAACAGCAGCGGCAACCACTGCTCCAGCTCGAAATTCAGTAAAGCTGGTTGCGGATCTGCGCCAATGACTGGTTCGTATATTCGTCCATAGTATAAGACGTATCCAACGGCAACGCGTTCAGGGGTTCTGCCAGTAAGGAATCGGGATCGGAAACCTCGCTTGCGTGCGTCTTCTTTTATTTCGAAGATCCGTCCCCTGGCGTTGCCTCGCGATCTTCTTTCAGTCTTTCCTTTGACCCATCAGTCTAGCTTGACCCGACAGCTTGAATGTGCAGGATTTCACGTATTTCCTATGACATACGTATCGTGAGTCCCTGGGCTGACTCGGGGCTGACCTTGTAAGTATGGTTGCGTTCGAATTCATCCAGGTAGGTACGTACTGGACACTAGATGTCGCTAACAAGGCCTCTGGGTGCTGCTCGGTTGCGCGATGGTTCTGCATAATTGAAGTCAGGCTTGGAGCGGACTACTAGAGGGGCAGATTCCTACCTTCCGACAGCATAAGCACGAAGCTCATGGCTAGTCACCTAAGCAAAAGAGAGCTTTATGATCTCTTCCACGTTACAACCACGTCTTTCTCCAGCACGATCACGATGTCACCTGGATGATCGCAGTCCCTAAATGACTCATACGATCTCGAGGCGTGTGCACTCTTGTTGACGCGCGTTCGCGTCGGCGCGCGAAACACTGGATAATTTGCATGAATTTTCCGTGAGGAGCAGGGTTCCTCGCGTTCATAGAAAGCAAGTAACTTGGGCGACTGGGTGGTTCTCGTATCCGCGAGGTCCGGGGAGTTCCAGAGTCAAAACGTGGAAGTCGAATATATACCCGAGCGCCTCCAGTGGACTACTGCAAGCAAAGGATTCAGTGTTTAGTCGCTGAACAAAGATGACAGCATCTGGTGCGTTCGTCTCTTCATGTACAGGTCGAATAACATCTGTCTTCAGTTGCCGTTACGACGGGAGACTCCACTGAACGAGGCTGAGTGGGCGTCAAAGCCGCCTAGTAAGCAGCCGGTCCGGGGCCGGGCAGCGGGCGTGTGAGAGAGTCCTACCTTTTCGGCTTGAAGTACTCGACCGTGACTTCGCCACTGCCCACTGGTGCCAGCAGGTGCCAGCGCACAAGCTTCACTTCTACGAGAGTTCAACCTCACTAGCTACGAGAGCGTAGCTTGTCATGTGTCCTCTGTTATCGCCCCAAACTGTCATGGACTTCGCTAATCCATCTCGTGAGAAGACAAGGTCTTCTTTTTCGTTCCGGGACCCTCGGTGGCCGAGTCAGTCTCGCACCGTATCTGCTCTCTGCTCACTTCGGGGGCGGTGTCAGGTAAGTGCTCATGACATTTATTAGTGAGATTCACCTTCTGCAGACCTAGTTTGTCCCGAGCACGAGAACAGTTTGCGCTGAGCACCTTCGGAATTTGCGTTCCGCTGTGTGGCCACAAAGTACCACGGCCTGACAGCTTCTGTTCTCAGTACTAGATCTCACCCCAGTTATGTCACAAATAACAACCTAGTTTACACGGTTCTCTACGAAAACAATTCTTGCGCATGCGGCAGCGGTCTCGGCTTCAAATAGCTCATGGATAGCATGCCGTATCGATATCGCCCACCTTGTCTGTCCCGCACACCCTCTTGACGATGCCAGCAGAAAATCAGACCCGCCCTGATGGATATCCGAGTGACAAGGACGGGACATACATATTCAAGGTATGCAGCTTGTCTTTGTGTAACTAACAAGGTAGTAGACTAATGCGACCCTCGTAGGTTGAAAACTGGGAGGNCGAATGGAACAGGTACGTCAATATTTCTCGCCGGCGGCTAAAGATGAACCAATTTCTTTAGACTTGACCAGCTGCACATCGGCATTCGGAAATATATGAATGGTAAACTGACGTTTGCACCCTTGGACAACCCACAGAAGATCCTGGAAATCGGGTGAGGCTCGCCACTCTGCCTGGATCCAAAATGGCTCACTTCTTGTATTCGTGTAGGTCTGGCTCCGGTGCCTGGTGGGTCCCTGGATTTAATGATTCGGTATTCGATATTTGACTGACGTGATCCAGGGCAATCCAAGCTGCACAGATGTATCCGCACGCCGAGATAATAGCGGCAGATATGACTTCCCTGCCTCCACGGTATGTTCGCTGTCAATCACCTATTTGTATCTCTATTGATGTTTGTCTAAGCCCTCTTCCTGAAAACCTGCGTTTCCAGAAGCTCAATATATTGGACCCTTTTCCATTTCAGCCCGAGGAATTTGACGTTATTCACTTCCGCCTCGTGCTCTTTCACGTATGTCGACATAATTTGACGTACGAAGCTACTCGCTCACAGATACAATCTACAGCTTCCCAATGCGCTTGATGTTATAAGACGTGCCGCTCAGCTGTTGAAGCTCGGGGGATGGCTTTTGATTGAAGACCTCTCGTTGCCCATCTACGAAAACCCTGGNCCTGCGCAAGAGCGATCCCTCAGAGTGCGCTACGATTGGATGGTATCAAAGGGACTTGACCCCTACATCAGCCTGCACATGGCGCAGATGCTGGAGGAGTCCTACACCTTCGATAAAATCGAGACGCACAAGCCGCTTTTATGCAGCAACCCGCTTCCTGATAGTGCGTTCTTTCTTTCGGGATTTCTCCAGACAATGAGCAATAACCTCTGATATAGGCAACGACCCGACATATCCATTAGTGGAGGCAGTGAAAGTGATGTCCGTGAAGGCCATGGCTGATTTGGATGTATCTCCGGATTTGAGAGCTGCCGGTTATACCAAAGAACTACAAGATGCGTGGAAGAAAGAGATGAACGACCCGATACATAAAACTATCGCACCCTTTACATTTACTTGGGCGCGGAAGTCGGTATCAGCGCCACCGTCTCTTGCGAAGATTTAGAGTAGTATATACATTGTTTTCGCTGTAGTGAAGTTCGTAGGATGAAATTATTGAGTACACTGTACGGTATCGGCTCTACCGCCAGCACGCGCGTCAGGTCGTCGCGTCTCTAATTCTCATCACGTGCGCGGCGAAAGCATTTGTTAGTCTGCAATTTCCTGCTCATCTGTAGCACCTCGACTTCGAGCACGAATCGCGCCTCTAAGGCGTCCAAGCTCTTCAAACACCCTTCGCATCTCCAGGATACTCGGTAGAAGCTACCTATCTGGAAGAACTTCGAAAAGTACCTATAGGAGGCGAATCATTCGCTCTATTTTCCACACGCCATGGTGGTCCGTGGTCCTGCTTTCTTGCGGCGCCATGCGCTGACTTCACTTCTTTGCAGAAAATCTCTGTGTTACAACATGCGCCCTCGACGCATCTGCCAGCCCGTCCAGGCGACCCGACACCCACGCAGCGGAACCTTGACCCCCTCATGCATCCTTTCGCTCGCGCCCGCGAACGTACGCGCGCACTCAATGCCGCAAAGATGGAACGCATGTTCGCAAAACCCTTTGTCGCCGCCCTCGAGGGACATGTTGACGCAGTGGAAGTGCTGAAGCGGAGACCAGATTCTGTAACGAATGTCGTGAGCGCGAGCTGGGACGGAGGTGTGTGTGTGTCGCCCTTATGCATGGGCGTTTTCATAGCGTTGCGCTGACTCTTTTGGCTTCGTGCGCTGACAGACATCATTTTGCATGACTTGGCGAGGAGAACACATGTGTCGAAGGTTACAAGCGCACACAAGGGGAAGATCTCGGGATTGTGTTGGGCGGATGAGAATCGTGTGCTTAGTTGCGGTGTGGACCGCAACGTCAAAATGTGGGATATGCGCCCATCCTCGCAGGTAGACGAGTCGATGGTTGCCGGGCCTTCAGAGGTATGTCGGCTAAACGGGACTATCATATGAAACGAGACTCACAACTTTGCAGCAAAAGCCTCTGAATGTCTTCCCTGGAAAAAGCGTCTTCAAGTGAGTATAAATACAGTCAGTTCGCTATGGCATACTCATCCACTTCGACAGTTCGATAGACCACCATAGAAGCGACCCTCTCTTCGCGACTGCGTCGAACATTGTTCAAATATGGGATGAAACGAAGTCCGTATCTCCGGTGACATTTCTTGAGGCAAAACTGACACCGCATCTTTAGGAGTGCGCCCATCATGAATCTCTCATTCCCCACTTCCACCGAGACCATCACTGGCGTCAAGTTCAACCTTTCCGAGTCGTCGGTGTTGGCCAGCATAGGTTCAGACCGGACATTTACCCTATATGACATCCGAACTGGCAAGGCGGAGAGGCGAATTATCATGCAGGTAGGCCAGATTTCGTCCTCCACCTTCTGAGATGCTTCTCACTGTCTCGCAGATGCGCAGCAATTCGCTATCATGGTCGCCAACGGCTCCCACATCAATCCTCCTTGCATCCGAAGACCACAATCTCTACACATTTGACATCCGTGCACTAGACACACCATCCCAAATATACAAGGCACATGTTGCGGCGGTTATGAGCTGTGACTGGAGCCCTACTGGTCTGGAGTTCGTGAGTGGCGGTTGGGACCGTACAGTTCGTATATGGAAAGAAGGTCAGGGTACACACCCTGAGGTGTACCATACGAAGCGTATGCAAAGGTTGGTACATCATTCGTCCACCCTGCCAGATCATCCAACTAATGCATCGAACCAGGGTGCTTGCCACAGCGTTCTCTGCAGACGCAAGGTTCGTGTTGTCGGGATCCGATGATGGTAATGTGCGAGTGTGGAAGGCGAATGCATCCGAGAAACTCGGTGTTATTACGGCAAGGGAGCGTGCCGCCATCGAATACCGCGAAAGCCTGAAGGATCGGTGGAAGATGGACTCGCAAGTCGGGAAAGTCTCGCGGTACGTCTCATGCCATGCTCGCCATTCGACCATATGGCTGACTTCTTGTGTGCAGGAGCCGTCACATCCCGAAGCCTGTGTACAAGGCAGGAGAGCTCAAACGCACAATGCTGGAAGCACAACGCGTCAAAGAAGAGCGGCGGAGAAAGCACACCAGATCTGGCGAAAGCAAGCCCAAGGCGGAGAGGAAGAAGATCGTTGTCGCGGAGCAGTCATGACGGCTTTTCTTTTTCAATGCATCTTCCTTACGCTTGTGTATTCTGTGTTTTTGTTTCCTCTTCTGCGATATTGCCAGTGGGAGGGGTCGAAACAATGGATTGCCGGCGCGTTGGCGTACGTGCTGAGGACGTGGCTGTGCTGACCGTGGTAATGATGTGCCGTATCTGACCCTCAATTCGACACTTGTTTCCGACAAGCCACCACCACCACCACTCTACCTCCTCTCAGCTATTATACCCTCATCATGTCTGATTCTGAAGGCGACTTCTCAGATGAGCTGCTCGAGCTCGCCGGTGCCACCGAGAAGAAACGCAAAAGACGCCAAGGTTCGGCAAAGAATGGTGTCAAACGGCGTAAGGCAGAGTGAGTTCGCCTACTTGGACTTTCTTTTGGCTTTCGTAAACTAATTGATTTATCTTTTCGTACAAATAAGAATGGATTCGGGCTCAGAGCACGAACAAGAAGGCCCCGAGAGTGAAGAAGACGAGGAGGAACTCAATCCTTACCCACTGGAGGGCAAATACATCGACGACGCAGACCGCCTTCGGTATGATATGTCGGACGTTTTCATTCCTACATTTGGCTAATATTCTGCACCTGTGTGCAACGCAGGCTCATGGAGATGCCAGAAATCGAGCGCGAAGAAGTCCTTGCTCAACGACTCGAAGAAATGCAGCACATCCAGGATAAGAGGAATCTGGATCAGATGCTGAAGGCGCAGCAGGGCGGTGAGGGTGATAGCGTGGCGAGGGCAGCGAAGCGTACGTTCCACATTCAAGTCTCTTCGCGCTTCATTTCCAACATTGTGAAACAGGACAACATGTCGTCCGTGGTGCCACCAAGGAGAAGAGCCGAAAGCTTGACGAACTGAAGGCCAAGCGCAGGGCGAAGGATGACAACAAGCGGGTGTGTATAGCAACCTTCTTGTTGCATCGCTGGAACTCATAGGCATCAAGCCACGAACTTCTCCGAAGCGCGACCGCTCTTCATCTCCCATGGACATGGAAACTTCGTCTGGTGAAGAGGAAGACGGTCAGATTAGCAAGTTCGAACAAGAGGAAGAGAAAGAGCTTAAACTTCTGGGAAAGGCTCACCCGGACGACGAGAAGATGACTGTGGAGGATCTTCAGAAGGCGACATTAACCAGGGATCTTCTGTCAAAGCACTGCTTGGCGCCATGGTTCGAGGACTACGTTAAAGGTGATTTAAGCCTACTCCCTCTTGGTCATATTTAACACTATTGCAGGTGCATGGGTGCGGTATCTGATTGGTCAAGACACAAACAACCAGCCCATATATCGCATATGCGAAATAGAAAGTGCGTCCATGTTTTGACTTGAAGCACAACCTGCCTTAATGTCTTCAAGACCTGGCGGTGAACCTCGTGAAGCCATACAAGATCAACGACCAGTACTCAAATCAAGAATTCGAGCTTAAGCACGGCAAGTCCGTCAAGGCGTTTCCCATGGACAAAGTGTCCAACTCCCCTTACAGCCAAGTATGTTTGGTCGTTCGCATTGTCTGACGCCCTTCTCATTACTTCCTACAGCGTGAATACGAGCGCCTCGTGCGGGTATACGAAGCGGAACACATAAAGCTGCCCTCGAAGCGCCAGCTTCTGAAGAAGGCTGAGCAGCTCAGTCGACTAGCGAACCAGCCATTGACAGACGTCGGTCGTTTTACTCAGGTATTTGAAAAGACGCTGAGCTGCTCACTCTTCATTAGAAAGACATCACTGCGATCTTGGCCCGCAAGACCCAGATGATGCCGCGCCAGCAATCATCTATGTCTCTGGCCATGGAACGCTCACGGCTCAGTCAAATACGCACATTGGCCATCCGTCGGAATGACATAGACCAAATCGAATCACTGGACAAAAAGATTGCCGATCTGACAGCACGGATGCCCGTGGAGGTCAAGGACGACGTCCAGGACATAAACGATATGCTCGCGAAGGTCAACGAGCGCAATCGTAAAGCTAACGTCGAAGCCGTGCGGAAAGCCGAACTAGCAGAGGTTGAGCGCAAGCGTCGTGAGAGGAGATTGGCAGCAAGCGGCACCGGCACGCCTGTTCCTTCTGACCCCAGCGCCCGTCTGAAGACGGTGCCCAGGCTATTCACATCAAGGTTGGTCTATCTGATCCTTCGTCCGTTGAGTGCAGGTGCCCATGACCTTTGTTTGTCCGTGTCCTTGCGATTGCACAGGCCTGGTACGCCGAGCATGAACGGCAAGTCGCCCATGCCGGAGTCGCAGCAGGGCACGCCTCGGATACTGTCCCCTCTGCCTGCCACGACTACCCCCGCGCCTTCCAAAGGCAAGCCGAAAAGTGACTTCGAATCTCGCGTCTTGGAAAAGATCGAAATCGACCTAGGCGACTTCTGATTGGACGTTCTTCACTTGATGGCTTTTGGGCGGCTTATTCACGGTTGTACTTTGGATGTACTTCTACTTTCTTGTGTTCATACTTATCAACGGCGCGCGACTGTCAGTTGTGGAAGCCTGCTTCTGCCGTATACACCTGCGTGCTATTATGTTCCGTGTGACATCGCTGAAGCTGGTGTCAACTCTTAACGAAGCCGGCGTGGGGCCAACTGTCGTTCAACGTTTTTTTAATAACCTAGTGAAGACGATGACTACGTTTTCCCGACGTTCGATCTTCTTCCTTCTCAATTGAAAGATGGAAGTACTTCATGCCTCGGCCTGCGAAGTGGAAACGAAAAAGTAAGTCCATGCCACACCGCGAATGGATCAGGGGACAACTTGTCATTGGAGGATGCATTGACAAGGCATACGCGTAAACCTCGCTAGGTGCTACGGAAACGGCCTGCAGAAATCGCACCTTTTGCCGGGCTAATGCTCCCCTCCGCACGGACCCCATGTTAGGTTCTGATATTGCATGTACCAGCGACTATGCAGGCATTCAACGGACCCCTTTTGCCCCTCCTCGCTACAGGTCATATCAGAAGTTATATTTCTCTGCTACATGGGATGCATATCACAAAATAAATGCTACAAACCTCGGCACATAAGTACTCGCTCAAACCCGAAACACTATATGGATGGAAGAGAATAAAGATGGAACACCCGTACATAATACACCTCCCCAGGGACCAAGATCACCATCCATGTGGGTGCTGGAAATGGTTGGAGTACACCAGAATAAGGGATGAAAGAGGAAGACAACGGTCAGCAGAAGCCCTCACCATCACCAATTCACCGTCCGCGCCGCGCAAGTATCTCTTCCTTACTTGGCAAGCCCGCCGCCATGCCCAGCTCAAACCAAGCATTCATCATCGCCTTCCCATTCCTATACGCGCGAGTCTCGCGAGAGCGGCTGCGGTATTCGTCCAGCGCGCTCATCACCACGCCTCTTGTAAAATGGTGGTGCACGAGTCTGCGGATCTCCTTCGGCACCGGGTTCCTGGGATCCTGCTTGCGGATGTCTTGAGCGAGACGGCCGAGGCTGACGTGGAGCTGCAGCCAGAGTCCTGCACACGTGCAATGCAGAGCGAGAGCGGGCCTTCAGTACACTGGTCAGTGGTTGAGGGAAGAAATGACTGACTAAGGTGTTTGGAGGCGTCGTGGTTCTCGAAGTTCGGTCCGATTATGGCTGCGCGGGCCATGAATGCCATCAGGTATTCGACATGCCTGTATGTCCTAGGAGCGTGCATATCAAAGCACCCGATGAACAGCGTCCTGCACGATACAGCATTTCCATGAGAAGCTGACAATCATCACAGAATGCCATGTGAATACTCACCACAAGAACCCGGACGCGCCCCGAATGGCAAACCACTCCTCCTCCCGATCATTCAGATTCGTCTGCCTGCACAGCGCCTCATAAAGCGACCTAAACACATCATGCTTCACAAACACCGACCCAAGCGCCGGCACCCCGCCCCCGCCCACACTCCCAATAAAACACATGCAGCGCAGCGCAGCACCAAAATTCGCACTCGACAAATGCGTGCGGTTGAACTCGTGGCGGAAGCGCAGCACGACCTCGTCCGGCGAGCGCGCGTTGACGAAGCGCTGGCAAAAGCTGCTGCACACCGCCGCCGGCGAGCCCCGGCAGAGCGTCTCGAAGATGTGCAGCGCGCGGTCGTCGCGCCCGCTGCCGATGCGGCATGCCCATGCGCACATCACGAGTCTGCCAAAGTCGGACCCTATGAGCTTCGGGACCTTGTCTCTGCGTATGCACGGAGACGTGAATTTCTGCGGTAAGTACGGTGCGGAATTACAGTACGTGCCTTTCGTAGTAGAGGTTGTTGTACGCGAGCGTGAGTTCCGCGAGCGAGTTGCCGAGACACGGGAAGAGACGGCAGTGGCGCGCGATCGTCTGCAACATCACGAGCAGCGTCTCCCAGATTTTGTCGCCCCACGCAAGCAGCTCGTCGACCACGCGGTCCCTGACGCGCCTGTCCAGCCCACTTGCATGCTCGACGATATCTGCAAAGAACGACAGGACAGCCGCGCTGTACGTCTATACATGACCGTCAGCCCAGCGCGTCAATACACAGTGCATGTGCAAGAGTACTGGCACACGCACCGGATCGCCATAAGTCGACCTGTCCAGGATGACATTCTTAAGCAGCAGCGGGAGCCGCCCGTCGCGGCACGCACTCCATCCCTCCCTCACATTCATACAAAACGCCTCATGCGTCCTCTCCACGCACTTGTGGACCTCGACCCGGTCGCCCGTGCGGAGGAGGTGCTGCAAGCGAGCAGTGTGCGTGGAGAGCTGGTCGTTGTAGTACGAGGAGGACATCCCAGCGGCGGTCTATGGTTTAGTTTCGTGAGACAA
Organism: Dentipellis fragilis; assembly: GCA_004679275.1. Taxonomy (NCBI): domain Eukaryota; kingdom Fungi; phylum Basidiomycota; class Agaricomycetes; order Russulales; family Hericiaceae; genus Dentipellis; species Dentipellis fragilis. The sequence goes on from SEOQ01000011.1 coordinate 73,221, forward strand.
ATGACGCGACGCGACACGGCAAGGTGAGAGACAGACCAGAGCAGAGTGTCTGGGTGTCTAGATTCAACACTTCAACGGGTAACGGACGACGTGCGATGTATGTTCGACCCACCGACAGAGGCGCGCACGCAGCATTTCAACTCGTGGCCCGGTGGCCTGCCTATAAGCAATACGGGAACAATGGCCAGCGGAGCCCAGTCACATCAAAGACACCCGAGCCGATGTGGACTGCAGGCCACAATCGCATTGGCATTGGCCACATAGCGGCATTGTCGTCCTCGCGAGTCCTGTGCAGGCGGCAGTTGAAATTGCCAGAGACGTCGAGAAGTCTGCAGCGCGATCGAATCCCTGTTTCTCGGTGCAAGTGCTTAGAGGGGTTTGGCTGACCACTCACGCTCTGAACCGTAGAGAGACATGTGTTTGCATCGAGTGGCCTTGCATGATGTGGCCGCAAACAAAGGAAGAGCCAAGTCGGCGTCCCGCCGTTTCACCGGCGCCTCGATCATAGCCGGCCATTGCCGATGCCGCCGGCTGGCAACAATAGGCGCTCGATCAGGGCGTCTGTACTTCAAGTCAGATCCTGTGCGGGAACACACTCCTTCGTCAAAAACGAGCACCTGCAAAGTGTTTTACAAATATATTAGACCTATATTATCTACATGATTATACACAAAACAATACCCCAAAGCAGACCAAAGCTAGACGAAAGCACACAACAATCACGAGCGCGCAACCAACCACACATCCTCACGTAGTCCTCCTCTGCCCCGGCATCTGCACATCCATCTGCGACATAAACGCCGACCACGCCTCCGTCAGACTCAGATCTCCACTCTGCCGCAACACACGGTCGCGCGCCCTCGGGTTCACCTCGCGCGCCGTCACGGGCACCTCCGTATGCGGCATGGCCCACACCTTCTGCGCGTCCCAGAGGCGCTCGGGCTCCGAATTCGTGTTCGTGCCGGGGCTGTCTCCGGCGCCGGAAGATCCGGGCGTGGTGTTCGTGCCGGGTGAATAGGTGTCCGAATAGGTGGGCGGGGGCATATCGGGGGGAGGGTAGTCGACGAAGGCCGCCTGTGCAGACGTGTGTTGCGCGGGTTGTGGGTAGTGCTCGTGGTGCGATAGCGAGGCGGCGGGTTGGGAAGAAGGGTATGATGCAGGCGGTGCAGAGGTATACGATGCAGACTGCGAGGGATACGACGTAGGTTGAGCAGAGGTGTATGACGCGGGGTGCGAAGAGGTATATGAAGATGGTTGTGATGAGGTGTATGACGAGGAAGATTGCGATGAGTAAGACGGGGTCATTTGCGATGACGTGTATGACGAAGCAGGCTGCGATGATGGGTACAATGAAGGAGGCTGCGGGGGATGCGAGGGGTGTGAGGGGTGTGTTGTCTGTGGGGGATGCGACATCGGCGCCGTATTGGCACTATACGCCTGCTGCCGATAGTCCTGTTGCGCTGGAGGCGCATACCCATACTGTGGAGCATAACCCTCTCCTCCGTCACCGTAGCCCTCGGACACACCCTCACCATAACTATATTGCTGCCACTCCGCACTGCTGAGTTGTGCATCCAACGTGCCCTCGAACGACATGAGCTGGTCGACCAGCCCTGCGTGCACGTTCCCCCATTCCTGTTGCTGTTGCTGTTGTTGATAGTCAACGGTAGTTGGCATCTCCGTTGCAGTGCCCGGCGGCCCATGATCGGCTTCCGCAACGCCGCTGGCCACGACGCCGTGCATGCTCACCTGCGTCTGCTCGTATGTCACCGTTTCTTGGCCCTGAGCTTGAGAAGGAACCGGTGGCCTGCTGCCGCCACTGTTGTTACTGGTTCCACTTGTACTCGCCTGGAGTCGCGGTGCTTTCGCTTTGGTGGTAACAGTATGTGTGACGCCCTGAAAGATGGAGAATTCGTCTCTTGCAGGTCCGGGGAAAATGTCGGCTGGCGTCTTGCTCATTCGACTATGTGCCGTCTGGAAACTTTGGGCCGCCTTGTCCAAATGACGTTTGACAATAGGCTAGCAGAGTCGCCAAAAATGACAAGTTTCGTCACGCTGATCAGAAACAAGGATAAAACGCAAAGCCTTACCAACATCTTGACCGCCCGTCCCCCGTGCTCTGCAGCGTTGCCGAACAACTCACAGGCTTGTCTCAACTCGAGTAGTGCAGTGTGCGCCATCTTGGACCTCGGGGCACGCACTGGAATGAGTGCCAACATCACCTGCTCGTACGATTCGTCAGAAATTGACCTAGTAGTAGCCGGTTTACCAGATATACGTACCGCCGAGCTGAAAGCATGGGTCCAGAGCACCCAGAACCGGGAAATACGAGCAGGAGCGTAGGAGAACTGCTTCCGCAGGGAACTGAGCAGTTCGCATGCGCTCCGGTACCCAGCCGTAACGGAAAGCGCATACGAACTCCTGAGAGGATCGAGTGGCTGGTCGCACAAACCCTGCGCGAAGAATGCACGATGAACATAGAGAAGTGCTGGAACCGAAACACATGTCAAATTGTCGACGGTCAGCATCAAGATGCTAAAACGCACTGAGATGACGATAGTTAATGGGCATATAACATTGCATGGTCACGTTCAAATCACCGCCGTCGGGAGGAGGTTCCGTCGCGTATTTCGGCAAGTCCATTTCGCGAATCTTGCGGTCAAGTTCGATAATGATGCTGTATTTCGGGGGTCGCGCAGTGAGGATACCCTGGACTACCTCTGACACGCATTGCTTGCCGAATCGGGCTTTCCAGTGCGGAACTAAAAGGAATTGGTCAAAACCATGCAGCAATAGATCGTTGTGCAGCATACATGATGATTGAGGCGTTCCGTCCGCTGCCATTGTCGGCTCCGTATCTTGAGGTAGTTCACAGTCAACGAAAGGCAGTGAGAACGTGAATAGTCGACCCGTTGCGAGACTCTTTGATGTGGTGGAAAAATAAGTGACAATGGATACAAACAAATATTCGTCAATTAGTCTGTGACTGTGAACATAAAGGATTACCATACCTGCCAGCAATCGGTAATGAACAATTCCCAGAATAACGCACGGCGCTTCTCCACTTCGGATGGTGTCAGCTTCCATCGTGCACAATCTCTGTCTAAAGGCGAAAATGAATACTATATCGAGAGGAGACAAAGGGCACAGAACTCACGAAGTCCAATCTATCCGTAAAAAGGGACAGGGAAGGCAGTGCAAGGGGAGAGTAAAGAAATCAGCATGCATTTTCGGTATCCAGGCCAGGCGCGTGGCAAACACAAGGCAAACAAGCGACATGATGCGCGCACAAGGCAGAGATGGTGGGATACGAGAATGAAGGGGCACTCACGCTCTGGGCAAGCTTAGTGCAGACACCCATCCAGGCCCAGGTTGCCTCGATACTGCCTTCACCCGCGACAAGTCCTTGGTAAATCGCGACCATAGCAAGGGTCTGCACTGTGCATACCTACATCGTGCGATGTAAATGGACGAAATGGGAGAAATTGCGGGGTGATGTCTCACCGACGGTGCTCGATCCATGACAGGGTCAAGCGCGAGAGCAGCACGTGTAAGTACGTAGTACCGATCCGCCTCGATGTTGTTCGGAGCATTCGGCAATGCAGGGTCCATCAGGGCGCCAAAACAGAAGACGACGAAAAGCAAAGAGAGGTCGTGCGCGGTCGCTTTCGGTAGGGTTGACGTAGAAGGTGGCATGCCGGCCTGAGAATAAAAGAGCGGAACGACCTCCTCGTAAAGTTGGCGCGGTTTCACGGCGCCAAAGAACCAGGGCGCTTGTGATAGGTATAGAGCGCACAGATCAGTCGCCCGATGCCATGGTGGAAGGTGGACACTGAGATCGGAAAGCGTGACAAGAGGGGTTGATGTCAGAGGAACGGCGGTGGATAGAGCACGGATTGCAGGCGGAAGGCCCGTAGGATCAGCAGTAGCGGGATCGGGGAGAGCAGCGGAGAGAGCAGAGGTGGTATCTGTCAATTCAAGTGGGGATTGCACCAATGAATCCTTGGTATCAGGGTCGTCTTCGCTCTGCGCAAGGTTTGTAAGTCAGTGGTATCACAGGAGGGTCGGGGTACGAACCAGCAAAAGGCTCTGTGAGATATTAAGTGAGTCATGTGGGCGCATCGAGTATTCAGACGAAAACAAACCTCCTGGCCAGCGGAGCGACCGTAAAACGTACTCGCACCGTCATCCCTGACGGCGAGGGTACCAAAGATATCTAGCCTTTCGCCCTCACGCTCACCGTCGACGCTATCTTGTGGCTGATTCTCAGCATTGGCCTCATCACCGACAGCGCCGTGGAGCTCGATGATAGACTTGATCTTCATGAGGTCACGGTGGAGGAGTGGGTGTGCCTCGTTGGTACCGGAAGCGGAGAGATGAGAAACGGCGAGGGCTTCCTCGAGGGTACGGATGCGGTCTGACATCTCGGCGATCTTGACATGAAGGCGGTCGGTGCTCGCGAGGACAAAACTGCAGAGAATAAGCCTCTCAATAAATTCAAAGGGTGTTGCGTTCGCCTACCGAGTGCCCTGACCGGTCACCAAGCTGCCTAGACGAACAATGAGCCGATGAAATGGCAGACAAATGAATGACGAACCATTTGGACAGATTGGCGCGCATCCTCTACGTTTGCAGGATGTGCATGGCACGGTCTTGTCGCATTTGAGTTTGAGCCTGGAAAACGATAAGACATGTGCCAAGTGGGGCGGAAGGCGGAAGAGACCTGCGGCACTCTGCACATGCGATCGCGCCGCGTGCACGCTTCCACTCCTGGTCACGGGCGCGGCCGGAGGAGGCGGGGGCGGGATCTTGTCTTGTCGCTGGGGCGAGCGACGCCATGGACGGAGGTCACATCGGACGACGTCGAGCAGCGCAGGCTCTTATACACAAAGGGCAGCGTACGGAAAAGGAAGAGGACATGCTGCCAAGTGCCCTATCGGTCTCGCAGCGACTCTCCGATCTTCACCCCCGTGGGAATCCTCCCGCCCGCCGATCCCACTCCGCGGCCCGCCCCTGCCGCTGCTGCCCCCGGCCAATTTATCATTTAAATTCAGAAGCCGCCGGTGTCCTCGCCCGCGTCATCCCAGGCTGATCTTCCCCCTATCTCTGTGTCGCCTATTCATCCTGTCCGCCGGCTGTTTTGCTCTAGCTTACTGGCGTGCCGGCCTCGAGCCGACATGCACTCGGGCTTGCCTCAGGACTGCCTTTCCGACAAGCCATGGCGCCTCGGGTGAATGTGATATGCAAAGTTTGAAACAGGGTGACAGACGGCGCGTGCGGTGCTGCAGGAAAGCTGTCTGCCTCTTCCGTCATGGGCGACGTGCGTAGTGCTTTCGAAGCTGGCCTCGGCGGCGACGCCTCCTCCGACGGCCGGTGCGTCCGGCTTCCGGGCATCCTTCCCTCGACAATATCCATCGCGCCATCTTCCGGGCGTCCCAGTTAACTCTGCTCGTCTACTTGCTCGATATTCGGTTTGCAGCATGATATGGCCTCCACGCCAAAGTGTACGCCGCTCGGGGCTAGTCCTGTTTATTTATCTTCGTTATTGGCCGGGTCTGCATTAACCATATGCGCCAAGTAATCTCCTTTCCGTCACACACGTGAGGCGGCGACTACGCTTTGACTACGCCTCCCGCCCCACTAACCCTTAGTGTGCTATGCGCGCGATATTACCGCAGCCAGTGACTTTGTGGTAAGCAATATCCTCCGATCGCCCGCAGCTTCCGCCATCCGACTCCATTTCTACGACGATTATACTTAAACCTGAGGCCTGAGGTCAAGCATGGAACAACTTTGGAACCGATTCGCAGAACGCAGCGATGGCCAAGGCAACAGACATACAGACCACCAAAGCCGAAGTGCGCGCCCTTGTCGCCCTCGTCGGGACGGCCGCTGAGGCCGCGATGGATGCTTGGGAGGTTCAGGAGGGCCGCGTCCCATCACTCGACGACCTCGCCGAGGAGAAGACCCCCTCCGCGGCACTGCTGCGCGCCATCCGCCTCCTGGATGGCTCATGCTGCCAGCTTCAACATATGCTTAGGCCTACTTTTGTGTCCGTCTCGGATGTACGTGCCACAGAATCTCCNTTGCGTAAAAGGCTGATCTCAAGTTGGAGTAGAAAGTGCGCATGAACATCGAGGCAGCATGCCTGCGCACCGCCCTCGAGGCGAAGGTACCAGATATCCTCGACAAACATGCGAATGGCGTACATGTCGACGTTATCGCAAAAGAGACGGGCCTTGACGCAGGCAAGCTCGCGCGCATCTTGCGTCTGCTCACCTTGAAGCACTGCTTCCACGAAAGTACGCACTCTGAAATTTCTCCGGATTCCATATATTAAGTGGATTTTAGTCTCCAAGGACGTCTTTGCAAATAATCGCATCTCGTACAGCCTGCGCTCGTCGTCCCCTTACTACGATTTTGCGGGCCACATGATGAACGAGATCAACCGCTACGGAGTCGCCAACCTCTGGGAGGCGCTGTCTGACCCTGAGTATGGGCCTTCGACGGACCCGAGACGGTCTGTGTTCAGTTGGGGCATCCGCGAAGAGATGCCCAACGCGAATGCCTTCGAATATTTTGAGAAACATGTGCGCCGTCGACCTATATATTCCGGATCGTGCTAATACGTTTTCCCAGCCGAACGAGGCTGCGGTAAGGCATTACTCTGTGTGTTAGCTATATGGAATTTGATCTCTCCACCAGCGCTTCAATAGAGCCATGACAGCTTTCCGACTCGGCTGGGTAACCGAATGTAAGCAATATCTCAACCTCTTGTGCACCAGACTTTTACAATTTATATGTATGGTCCAGACTACCCTGTCGCATCCATCCCTGCCGGCTCGACCTGGTGCGACATCGGCGGCGGCGTGGGCCACGTCCTACTCTCTGTCGCCCGCGCGAACCCAGGCCTGAAGGCCACCTTGCAGGATCAACCCCACGTCCTCATCCCTGCCCGTGAGGTACGCATACATTCTCTCTACGATATCACCACCGTTTATTCCTATGATACAGAGCATCGAGAAGGAATATCCGCAAGGTCTCCAGGAGGACCGCGTTCGTCTGGTCCCTATCGATTTTATCAACGAAGCACCGGTGAAGGGCCAGGACTTTTATTACGTGCGTCATCTTTATCCAACAAACGCCGAATGCGCAGTCTGACTCGTTCTTCTTATGTCCGCAGATGCGATTCATCATCCACGACTGGCCCGACCACATTGCCAAGACTATCCTTACGAATATCGCTCAGGCCATGAAGCCCACCAGCCACCTGCTCGTCCGTGAGTGCCTCAGTTTGCATCGCTCCCCCTATTGCGTCACTTACACGAAATTCCCGCAGATGACTATGTGCTCAAGGTGCCCAAGGGGAAAGACGATACACACGAAGACAAAGATTACCTCGGCGCGCACGACGCCCCGCGCCCGCTGCTCCCGAACTACGGTGCGGGAGGCATCCGGCCGTTCTTGGCGGATATCAACATGTTGATTGGATTGAATGCGAGGGAACGGTCTGTGAAGGATGTGGTGCAGCTTGCGTGCGTGCTGCGGATTTACTTCGTTCGGTGCTGTGACTGACCTTGCCTTTTCCTTCGTGCAGGAACGAGGCGGGGCTGGAGTTTGTCAACTTCTGGGATTGTGTGGAGACGGGGCTAGTCGAGCTGAGGCTGAAGCAGTAATGCGAGCACCATATGGGTCGATATCTGCGAAGTCAGAAGGAAGTGGTTTAGCGTATCCCTATCATCCTATCATCCAAGGCATTACTACTGCACGTCATATGACACCCGCCGAGAGGAAGTACGGATCCATAAAGAGTCTGGACTGTGTGTACTATAATGTGCGAGCATAGTGCGAACTACGATTGGTCGCAAGCGCACTCAGCATAATATGATCGCTTCTATGTACTCGCAGATTCTCATCCGAGTCATCTCATATAGTGCAGGCTGACTGACCATTTCGGTCTTAAGCTTCACCATCGCCTATCTCCTCCAAAGCACTCTCCTATTCACCTCAGAGACACCAGTATAAATACCCCCACGAGCAGCAGGCATCGTCTTCTATACTACCCGAGTTACTCTCACTCCCCACATCCATAACGATATCATGTCGACCGTCGGAGTTATCGAAGCCGTCTTCTTCACCGCCTCGGACGCATACAAGAAGGATCCTGCGGGGACATTCAAGCGCCTCGTCGAGATCCTGCACGACACGCCCGGACAAGTAGGAAGGTGTGCTTAGCCTTCGCTTACGGCGGAGGGGCCGATCGCTGGCTCCGATGCCGCGATACAGCGATGCCGACTTGCTAACGTGTACGTACGCGATCGCTTCCGTCACAGCGTCTACCACGGCCTCGTGCACGAAACGCCCGACGATGCTGTCCTCTTCGTCCGTACGTCCTTCCTCTCCACCTCCACTCCCTTTCGATGTCCCAATTCACACTGACACCGATACTGACACAGCCTGGACGACCTACGAGGCGCACCAGGCACTCATCAACAGCCCGCGCTACGCCGAGCTGAAGGAGCACTTCGGCAACGCCATCGGCGGCGCGATGAAGATGGTGCACTTCAAGGCGACCGGCGACGTCCCCGCTGCCCTCGGCGCAGGAGCGCCCGAGGTCGCGCGCTTCACCGTCAAGCCCGGCGTCGCCATCGCGGATGCGACCGCGATTTTCGAGCAGATCGCCGCGTTCAAGGTCCCAGATATCGCGGGCACCGTATGGGGGTATACGGTCGAGGACGAGAAGGAGGCGGTCTTCGTGGCAGGGTGGTCATCGGTTGAGGTGCGTTGGTGTGGTTTATCACAATCGTGGGATGGGCATGCTGGCTGAGATCCTGCAATGCTGTGTTGCGTTGCTATTTGCAGGCGCACCAGGAGGCGCTTAAGGCCAGCTCGCCGGAGGCCGCGGCGTTTGTGCAGAAGCTGCTGGCGGCGCTGGAGGTCAAGATGGTGCATGCGAAGTTTGGCAAGTACTAGGAAGTATAAGCGTTGGGCGTTGAGCATTCACGTTCGACGTGGGCAATTGTGTAAGATATTTGTAGGGCGATGTCGACCGCAGTTGGGAGCGCTGTACCATGCACCAATGTATGTGTGTGTTTGTCAAAGTTCGGCGCCATTGTGATGGACAATCGGATGGGCACTCGGTATGCTTTTCTTGCGCTGGTGTTGTCAGATTGACGGGCTTCGCTAATCGGGACGGTGCTTCATTCAACTTGACTGCTTGCGGGTGAGTGACGTATACGGTATGCCGATAGCGTTCGGACTGTCTTTAACTGTCCATTGACCTTCAGATCGGCCTAATTTGTCATGGTGGGCCCCAGAGTGAACGACCACCTTAGGTCCGATTCATCAGACTATGTACACGGACAAGGTTAAGTGTTATGGGCGCATGTACATGGCAGTGTACACGACAACCCAATCCATCCCGCTGAAAGTCATCTGGACTCCATCCATCCCGTGGAAGGTCATCTGGGCTTATATGCCAAGGCCGAGCCAGCGCAGCCAGGGTTCGTCATCGAGCGTAGTTGCTATCCGCTATGATCTGTCACTGCAGGGTCCTTGTGCATTGAAGGACCGCTGTGCATCTCGTTCACGCTATCCTCCGTCTAGGACGCTAATACTATCTTTGTAACTGACAGGTGCTAGTCACGAGTCGGATCAACTCGTCATATTGGAGTATGTTGAAGCGTTTAAATACCAGTCCAACAGCCTGACTGCGCCGTCCTCATCCTCTAAACTCAAGCACTCGAGCACTCAAGCACTCAATACTCAAGGTAGGTCATCACTCTGATAACACTGTCTTCATCCCTAACAGCTCTGTGCAGCACTTTGCAATACACACCATGTCCAGCCCCGTCACCGAGATCGTCGTTTTCCCGCCTACCGAGGCCTACGTCCAGGACCCCGTCGGCACCTTCGCGCCTCTGAGCGAAGTCTTCGGCAAAGCTCCCGGCTTCATCAGGTAACACTCGTCGCTAGGCAGAATCCGGAATTTGCGCATGCTAACAACTCTTCCCGCAGTGTGTACCACGGCGTCGACTACGAGGACAAGTCCGTCGCCTACGCCTTCGTCCGTGCGTCCACCTTTCCAATTCCCTCATTACATATAGACTCTGACACCATCTTGCGCGCAGAATGGGAAAAGATCGAAGACCACGTCGCCTTCACCAAGTCGCCCGGGTTCCCTGAGCTGCAGGCCGCCTTCAAGACGGTGACGCCCGGCCTGACCAAGGTGACGCACGTCAGCGCCGGCCAGGGCCTCATCGACGCGCTCAGCGCGCCCATCACCGAGATTGGCACGATGGTGCTCAAGGCCGGGCACACGCAGGAGCAGGTGTCGGCGCAGATCGACGCGCTGTGCGCTGCACCGTCCCCGGCGAAGGGCAAGACATGGAACTGGACCGTAGAGGACCCGAAGGAGCTTGTGTTGTTCGTTGGGTGGCCTTCGCATGAGGTGCGTAGTGTGCTTTTACTTGGTGCTGGTGGTGCGGGATGGGATGCTGACTTCTGTCGTGGGGTTTGGTGACAGATCCACTTGCAAACGAGGGATAACGGTCCTCCGGAGGTCAAGCAGGTCATTGGGGAGCTGGCGCAGCATTTCGACGTCAAGATCGCCAATGCCAAGTTGGTTCACTTCGGAAACTGAAACATCATAGTTGAATAAACGTGAACGAAATCTAGAGCTGGAAATGGAAATGGAAACAGTGTGTATGTACAATATATTTTATGGATGCGTTCCTTTGTCGCCCTTACGTAGCTTTGCGTCGAGCACCATCCCCATGCCCATTTTCGGCCTTTTATATGTGTTTGTCAGTAGGCTCTGGCTTCCGAAACCGACAGCTTTTGGTATCTGTCCCAGCAACGGCAATGTCAACATCGGGAATGTCCTGGAGTTCTAACAAACCACCGACTCACACGCATACAAGACTTATGGGTGCATGTTTAAAGGCCGGGTGCACGAGGACGCACCTCATCCTGCCGATTCAGAGGTTCTCGGCGCTGATATGCACCAAGCCGACTTGCTCATCATGAGCCACGCTGCGCTGCTACGTGCTAAGAACATCTGACATCTGCCTTCAAATCGATTAGTCACTGCGGGCTCCGGCTTCGTTTGAGAGGGGTCGCTGCGAGTGTATCACGTCTAGGTATTGTGTTAACACACCTGTGACGCTGACAGATACCATTAATTATGACCACATCTTCCATCATACCGCTGGCTGGTAGATGGTATAAATAACAAGGCAGTGGCAGTCTGAACACACCGTCGCCCGTCCAGTAAACCAAACTGACCCGAGTACTGAAGGTAGGTGATTGGTTCTAGTACGGCTGTGAACACTTGTCTTCAATTCTAATTGCCTTGCGCAGATACATCATGTCGGGCCCTGTTACTGAGTTCGTTACTTTTTCGCCAACCGAGGCATATCTCAAGGACCCCGCTGGCACATTCGCGCCCATGGGGGAGATCATGCGCAAACACCATGGCTTTGTAGGGTAATGCTCATCGCTTGTGTAGAGCCTACGGTCGCTCACACCGAGTCTTCCGCGCAGCGTATACCACGGTGTGAACCATGACGACAAATCCACAGGCTACGCTTTCGTCCGTGCGTCCTGTCCTTTAAAGTGAACTCTCACCCCGAGTGACGTCACTCGCCCTTGCACGTTGCAGAGTGGGAAAGCATAGAAGACCACATCGCCTCCACCAAGTTGCCCGAGGTCGTCGCGCAGCAGGCGATCTTCAAGGAGGTGTGGACCAGCCCGCCCAAGGCGACGCATGTAAAGGTCAGCGGCCAGAAGCTCGTCGAGGCGCTCAGCGCGTCCGCCACCGAGATCGGCACGCTGGTGCTCAAGGCGGGCCACACGGAGGCTCAGGCGGCGCCGTACATTGATGCGCTGTGCGCTGTGCCGACGCCCGCGACGGGGAAGATCTGGGGCAGCACGGTGGAGAACCCGAGCGAGCTTGTGCTTCTGATCGGTTGGCCTTCGTATGAGGTATGAGGGTTTTTTGCTCGACAGCGAGGAGCACTGGGACGCTAACTCTGGGTTTGCGGTGACAGAGCCATGTGCAGCTCAGGGATAATGCCCCACCGGAGCTTAAAGCAGTTATTGGGGAGTTGGTGCAACATGTGGACGTGAAGATCGTGACTGCCGAGTTGGTTCACTTCGGAAAATGAAAGGCCTGAGTCACACGTAATCTAGCAGCGAACGTCGGAACCCGGGGGGGCATTGGATATGTATGTCTAGATAGTTTGTAATGTCAAATTATAGTGAGAGGTCCACATTTAAATGAGTGTGCGGACAAATGTTGCGATGCTATGCCTCTCTGAATAAGCCGCCGTGGCGCAACGGTAGCGCGTCACTTTCCTACAATCTCCAGATCACGTGATAAGGTGAAGGTTGCGGGTTCGATCCCCGCCGGTGGTTCTTCGAATGAGTTTGTTGTTTTGCTGCGAAACCCAGACTATAATTGCCATGGAAGCCAATCAAACGGATGCAAAGAAAGTAATCCCTTGCAGGGATTCATAAGTAAACATGGCACGCGTTGAGACGTGCGCGCAGAATTTACGTGAATGTGACTGGAAATAACGTGCAGAACCCCGGTAACAAGTCTCCTTCAGAGACCTCATATAACAGAAGATGGTCGTTCTCTTCTAAGTCTCTTCAGTGTCTCTTCAGCACTCTCGTTCAGAGTACTTCGCCAGCTTGTGAGGGAACAAGATAGATTATGATGCAATGCTCGACAGCGAGGCGAACCGGGAAGTTAAACAAATGACCAAACCAGTGATATGATACAGCAATGATCCACAGACATCTCATGTCCATTCATCTTTAATCGCTCTTCACCCGCTCATACCCGTCCTTCTGCGCCCCACCCCATCCAAACCATCCGCTCGAGCGCCTGGCTCCACCGGCGGGGATGGCCCTGGCCCTGNCTCCCCTCAGCGTCGCTCGGNACCTCGACCTCCTCGAACCCCCTCCCATTCCGCTCTCGTAGATCCGACTCCGAGCTCGAGGTGCGCGCACGTCCGGTCGACAGCCCCGGGGAACCGACATCGTATCCCTCGACTTCACCCGTCGACAGCGCAGCCAGTTCTGCCTCTAGCTGCCTGCGGCGCTCCACCGCGGACTGCGACGACGACGACACGACACGCGAGGGGCCGGAAGGTGGGGAGTGGAATGCCTGTTCGTCCGCACGAGCGGCTGCAGACGAGGCAGTCGGTGCCGGGGCTTGGCGCAGGAGCGCCGCGCCAGATGCAACGATTGCAGGGCCGTACGTGCTCCAGAGGCTGCCGAGCATCTGCGCGGGACCGCTGACCGGATCCTGGAGGCTGGGCGGCGGGGCGCTCGCTCCGCCTGCCTCTGCGCCGGCACCAGAGGCGGGGGCCTGGTTCTGCATGCCTGCGGCGACTGCCTCCCACAGCGTGCGTGCCTTCTCCTGCAGGAATGCGTATGCGCGGGAACGGAGCGATGCCATGGCCGCGTCGATGTTGGCCTCGTGCGCTGAGAGGAAGGGGGCCAGGTGCACGCGGTAGATGTAGGTTGACCCGGCGGTCTGCGGAAGCGCGAGGTAAAGGAGGAAGAGCGTTTTCAGGGTGTGGTAAAAGGGAATCCTGTAACACTTGTCAAGGCGAGAATGACATGGAACTACGAGTGAGACATACCATGAGACGGTCCATTCAGCGACGTACTCGACGCCGACTATGCAGCCGAGTACAGACCAGTACATGAGCCATCGCTCAAGGTCTTCCTCCGAGGCTGGGCGCTGTGAGAGTGTCTTGAAGGATGCGTAACCAGGGTAGATGAAGGCAGTGATGGAACTGGTTTAGAGTAAGTCCTCGTGAAGACGGTGTGGTGCTTGTGGGCTCAGACAAACCTGATGATGCGGGAGGTGAGATACAACAACATCTGCGTCAGATATGGTAGTGCGTCGGCTTGTCGAGCTTCGAGCACAGGAGGTCAACGCAGATGTAGCGGTCGTAGACAATTACAGCCAGCAGCAAGGTGAACGAAGTGAAGGAGGAAGGAGGAAAGAGGAAGCTGAGTGAGGCAGGCGCGCCTTGGTTGGGAGGAATATAAGCAGGAATGAGGCAGTATCAGTCAGGATCTCCGGCGATGCGATGCGATAGATACTTGGGTACACGTTGTGGGCGTTGTCGATGGGAGGAAAGATGCAGCAGAAGACGAGAGGAGACTCGCTGCAGGCGCGCACGAGGACGTAACCGGCTTACTTACTCTAAGCCTCGCGTTGCCTTTTCCGGCACGCTTTCTAGCCAGATGACACCTATCACTCTTTTACTTGACGTGTCTCTCCTGTTCCCTTACACGCCAGTCTACTCGATTTTTTCTCGATATACGTGTTCCACTGTGCGGGAGTCGGGGAACGTGTCTCGAGCGCAACAAGTCAGCACTGGTCTGATTGGTCCGTCATTAAACGGCGCCCGCTGAGGTTAGGGTCGGAGCTTGGTTGTGCTGCCGCTGTCACCGTCTCCTCGAGACGACCGTCAGTACTCCCGAGACAAAGAGTCGCGATCACCAAACAAACTAAATCTGTTTGCACTGATGCAATTAAATGTATGTTTTCTCTATACACTGTCTAGACCAGCTTCCCCAAGGCGAAGCACATGATCGGAAGACCAGTGGCCAATGCCAGCATCCGTCTGAAAACACACGAGACTAGGATCGAATCTCCTGTATTGATTCAAGAAAGGTGGTATGCACATGCTTGCTACATGGATCCATAATCTCTAGTGGTCTTCGAATGAATTAGTGGTCATATCGATGCCGAAGTCTAGTGGTTTGTGGTCATAGATATAGGGTTCTGGTGAGTCTGTCGTCTCTCGGAACTACCAATGGATGCATGACCCTTTTCGTCTGCAGATTCACCACGGTTTACGCTATGCATCCGACTTCCTCGTCAGCATGGTCACCCTCGTGCGGACGTGTGCCTTCTCTAAGAATAACTGTGCAGTTTGCAACTCGGAAATAGGTAGCCGGTACATCTTACTTTTGCAAAGCAGATCCAGGGACAAATTGACGAGGTATCGAGAAGCAGAATGCAGCACGAACAGTCGAAGTGAATGGATGATGGAAGAAGATCGTTATGCACTACCTAGGTGACATTGTTTTCCAGGCCAGTGATCATGAGTCGTGGCCGGTGCCTTTGATGAGCTCGCGGTGAGTACTGATGTATATTTTCAGGCACGGGTACATCTGCTACCGGGGATCGTAATGGATGATCAATGTCAAGTCATGAACAGAAGCACGTTGAAATCTCGGCCGCTGTTCACGTTCAGGTCACTGTTACGAATCGCTAAGGGGTTATCTTTTTCTCTTCTTTCCATATCTACATGCACTGCATGGACAGCCTCTGCCTTATTTATCCCAGATCATACAGTTACCGTGGACTTTAGTTATGCCTATGATTTGGGAGGTTTTTTGTCATATGTATGTCCCAGAACGCGGCAGCAAGCGATCAAAATTGAAGGTCTGTTGGAAGTCGCGGCAGCAAACGGGGGTGCCGGACCTCAAATTTCGTACGGCAGTTTGGCTTTTTGACCAAACAGACCTCTGGGTGGGTCGTCGGGGGTCCTAGTAATGCAGCATATGGGTGAACCGGAGGTAGAAGAGCAGGAAAGATGAAGGAGACCGCCGGCGGCGCTGGCATTGCCGCGAGCGCCCGCGTGCCTCTCACGTGCAGCGCGAGGCCGACCACGTGCCCGATGCTGAAATCCTGGTCGTTTTAGCGCTCGTTCGTCTTGACCTTCACCTCCTTCGCATGAAGCGAACGGCAATTGTCTCTTACTCGGACTCTTCAGAATCTGAAGCGGAAAGTAGCTCAAAACCTCCAAAGAGTACATCTCCTCCACAGAAGAAACGGAAACTTCCACCACTCGCGCCGCAGCTCACGTTGCCCATCCCGGTTGACGACCCGTCGAAGCACCAAGGGCGCGTCCGCACGACACCCCACGCAGAAGGACAATGGGCTGCATACGTCTATGCCCAAATATCTCTCAATGACACGGAAAACGCGAAACTGAAGAAGGCGGTTAGGAAAGCATTTGATCGTGCGAGGGAGAAGGTGCCTGGACTTCACAGTCTGTGCTCGACCATCGCTGGCAAGACGGAAGGCCTATTTGAGGGCCCAAATGAAGATTTGGAAAATTTGCACGTGTCTTTGACGAGACCATTCTTCCTGCGTGCTCACCAGAGGGAGGAAGTCAAGCGGGCTATCAGAGCCGTTGCCAAGAGTCACAAGCAGTGAGTGTAAATTCACCGTTACATCGCAATGCATCGGCGCTGCGTCTATCAGCGGCCCCTACAGTCTTTCAGTTGTTGAGGTAAGCCGGTTGCTCATGAACTTCTCGCAGGTTCATTGCATCGTTTGCTTCATTCTCCGAATTGATGAACGACGAACGCACTAGGACATTTTTATGCATGGAAGTTGGGGGTGGACATAATGAGGTACGAAATTTGTGCACAATATGGAAGCGATATGGCTCATCAGGTGTCCCCAGTTTCGAGAGTTATCCGACGCGTTGACACCAACGCTTCGGGCCTTCAAGCAAAAGGAGTATTACGAGCGACCTCGCTTCCATGCATCCTTTGCGTGGGCGCTACTCGAGGGATCAACACCTCCCATTCCTAGTGATCCCTCAGATACACCAGTCGCACCTTCTAGAGACGATCTTGGCGCTCTAACTCCCACCAGCGGTTTGCCTCGACCTCTCAAGAGATACACGAGTTCGCCTGCTCCCTCCACTGCACCGGTTCCAAAACCCGCCTCCCTTCCTGCAATACCGAGCTTTCCTCCTGACTTGGTTCCTGATCTGAACGCCGACTTCGCAAAAGTACTGGTATCACCCACGTGTGCGTTCGAGGTGCGGGAGCTCAAAGTGAGAATAGGAAAAGATGTCTTCGGGTGGTCCCTGGGCTGAGCGCCGATCGTGGGAGACGGTTACCTCAGGGTCCGGGGATAACGTTGCATGGCTTTGTAGCATGGTGCAATCTAACCTTCTATTACTGCTCTCAACGTTGGGCCTCGGCACAGCTGTCTTTGTTGCTATATTCTTTTCTACTAGAAACATAACTCTTCCCAGCAACTTGTGCACCCGTCGTGGTCCAAAATAAAAACAACCGGCACTGGTGACGATGGACATCCGTGTCGAAGCTGGGGCCCCATCGTTCCGAAAATGGATCGGAGACTTATCCCCTCGCTATCAGAGAGTAGCAACACTCGACAGCTCAATGACAACTATGGACGATGTGCTGTCCTACGTTTTCTCTTCTACCTCGAACGAGTCGCCTGACCTACCTTCTCGCCTCGCGAGCTTCCGCCTCGCGCCAACTTGCCCCCTTGTACAAGACAAGAAGCACCAGACCCTGGGTACCGATCAATATACCCGTCCAAAGGGTGTACAGCCCTCCGTCGCCGATTGAGTTCTGAATGAAGGTCGCACAACAAATCGACAACGAAGGGGGAAGGCATGAGCGAGTCAAGGACGACTTACTTGAAGTGGGACTGCAATTTCTGCGGACACGAACGCCATAAAGCCACGGCACCCGCTATTGGTCGCGACGGCGGAGGACGAACGGCCGGTGTTGGCATCCACGACATATGCAAGCGTGATGGAGTAGATCCATCTGTCCTCCATTCGTGATGAGCACGACATGTACAAGGCAGGATGCAAAGGAGTTTCCGCGTACATAGAAAAGAAGCCTGAGAAGAACAACGCAACGCAGACTGCGGCGATGTGGGCATGTTTCTCTGCAAGCCATCCATAGGCAATGACCGAGAGCGGGAAGAGCGGCATCGCCAATTTTGTACTTTCTAGTCGCATTTCGGGATAATAGTGTCCGGTGTTCAGCGCCTTCATGCGATGAAGAACGCGGTCCGACCAGCGTCCTCCGAGAATACTGCCAGCCACACTGCCTAGTAGAATTCAAGCGAAGCCGTAAGCTCCCAATCATCCGAATGACTGGAGATGGGCTCGGAGCGAGTTGCATACCTATGCCAAACGAAAGCATCACGAGGCCGATTTTGAGATAATTGTAATGGTACTTGTTCTCCAGAGTGAAGACACACGTGTATAAAATGCAGTACGTGAAGCCGTAGAGCATTCCTGCATGGACAGATTGGGAGCAGTTCTTAGTCAACCCTAAATATGCGGGAACACTCACCGGAGGACAAGAAAATCGCTAAGTTGTTCCATCTTCGTAAGACAAAGAGCAACGGAGGGAAGGGATTGACGTCCGCAATCGACAGTTTTATGTCTTCTATCGGAGGCGTCGCACTTTCCCGGTAGTGCTTCTACTGGCTCCACGGCGCTCTGTACCTCCTTTTTCAGATTCTTCTCTGATTGCTCGCACATGATTGTCCCGCTCGACCGCTTCGACGCGAGCATCTCGCGCTCACGCTGCTCCCTGTTCCGACGGAGCGACGTCTGGTACACGAGGCTCCGCTCGCGGCGGAACGTGTCGCGGAAAAAACCCACAAACATTACGAGGATGCAGCCCATGAAGATCACGAGGAACCAGAACGTCGCGCGCCTGCTCAGAAACATGTGTGAGCAGGCCACCAAGGATAGACTCCACACTCGGGCCGAGCAAGGGGGCGGCGTAGTAGATCCCCATCATCGTACCCCGCTCGGAGGGGTCGTAGATGTCCGCCAGCGTCGCGGCGCCGATGGCCATGACCGCGCTAGATCTAATAGATTCGGATGAGTTTCAGAGGACATACAGAGCGCAGTGGTTCGAGGTACCAGAGCTCACCCTACTGCCTGGATACATCTCATGCCTATAAGCACACCGACGCTGTGGGCCTCTGCTGCTACGATGCAGCCGACGATGGACAGGGTGATAGACGTTATATATATGATCTGGACATCATTTGAGCGTACCGAGGGGGATGAAGATGGTACAGACGGCATTACCTTCCTGCCCAAGATTTCGCTGAATGAGCTCCAGATGATAGGCACGCCGCCTTGGAGAAGGATGAAGAGTGATAGGCTGAGACTAATCTCAGCGCTCGTTGCGTGCAGCTGGTCTTCTATTTGACCGATGGCAACTAGACGTCCGTACGTGTATTGAGCCAGGCAATAAGTGGCAGTCGATATAGACTCACGGTTGTAGATATTGGCTGATAGCCCTCCTATCATACATGCGCTCGATATGATAAACAGTGCTGTTCCCTAAAGAAATATGAGCCACCTATAAAGCGAAGCAGCTGCGATTGCGCACCTTGCGAAGTGGCGACCATTTTCGCGGATCGTCCTCGACAACGGCATGCTCAATATCCAGCACTATATGCACCTCCGGCACGGCAGCTTTCTCCTGGTCGTCCGAGACAGTGTTCGTCGGTATTTTGTCATTTGTGGGCAGAGTCGTACTCCGGCCTTCTGGGTTGTCAGACGACATGGCTTATGGAGTTGGTCGTGACGGTCGTGGGCGGTACAAGGAAGGAGACACGACGCCTATGACGGGAAGAATACTCACCTAGATTGCGATGTTCTTATAGAGCGAAGCCCGGTCGTCGTCGCCATGCCTCGGTCCCCCCTTCGGAGTTTGGGTCACCGTTTTTTTTAGTCACCTTCCCCTCTACGCTCCTAGCGTTCGTAACCTGGACGCCCTCAATATCAAACCACCGAACTGCACTGGACCTATTAGGAAGACTCCCTTGCCGGGGTCGATGCCCATCACGCAACACCTTATCAAGGAGACAGGATCACGTCGCACCATACCGGTTGTCGAAATGAAAGCGGTGCTGGGAATCTATTTAGTCGGACAAGTGGAAGGGTGGGGGAATTGGCCGTGTGCGTGTAGCTGTGTGTCTGTAGGATGCTCCGCGCCACTGGTATGATTATACCGGCGCGACAATAAATGTTTGAAAAAAAAAAAAAAAATTCACTTGGGCATGGATCCGCGCCTCTAGCTTATCCAAATACATCATCCGACCGTCTGGCTGTTGATCGAGTCATCGAGATATGGGGTGGTATGGGGGGATATGGGGTGATACGAGGCGTCGAATCTTGTAGCTGTATCTCCGAAAGTACCGATATGACACAAACTTACTGGCCTGTGGGGCTTTCTGAGAAGTCGGAGAAGCGCCGGGGAACGTACAAAGCCTCATGGCGGAGTACGAGAAGATAACCCAGTCTCGGTTGCGGCGGCCGACAGTGAAACCGTGACCCTGCACGTGTCCGCGGACGGGAGATGAGTGACCACTGGACAAACCTGAAGAGGTACATTCCTTCGGCGTCAGCTCCAAACACCACGTCTTACATGCTTTTCTGTGGGTTAGTAAGTCCAAGTTTCTGGAGGATATTTTGCTTACCTTCAACTAAATGATAATCCAGGCTCTCACCGGTGCGTCGGTGACACGGCGATGCCATGGTCTTGCTTCCAGTTTATCTCTTCGATTTCATGTCACTTGAACATCCTCATACAGATGCCTTGTTGTCTGCAGATATCAGATGCATCAGGACTCACCAAAACAATAAACCGCTTCAGAAGGCGTACCAGTAGATGCGACAACTGATCCTTATTGAGAAACAGCGATCCGGGACTCTACCAAGAACTTGCACACTTCAACTGTAAACGTATCTGGCCCCTCGCCGGTCTCACCAGGCGTACGAGGGGGGTATCCAGCCCCACAACCTTGTTCGCCAAATCCCAAACCGCCACAATATCGTCGGGCAGCGGGCCCTTCTCCGCATTAGCGATGTTCTGCTGGACGTGTTCGGCCGTGCTAGCGCCGAATATGATGCCGTCGCCCGGCTGCAGCAGGGAATGGTGCTGAAGCCAGCGATACCCAATCTCCGCGAATGTGAGCTGGTGCTTCTCCTACAACGGTTCGCTCAGATGTACGTATTCTGGAAACATATGAGATTGGTGCACTCACAGCAATGTCGCGAACGATCTTCAATGCCTCGATTTGACCGTTCTTCAAATACTTAGCGCGATAAGCGGGCCTAAGCCATCCGTTTCCAGGATGGAACGGGCCGGACGGGTCAAGGTTCTTCTCGTCGAAAGATACCCTGCCGGTGAAGAAACCTCCGCTGATGAAATTCAAGGACATCGATGCTGAGCCGGACAGGAGGACACCGTGAGTGCTGGTGTACTTACGCGAGCGGACTGTACGTGACGAGCCTCAGCCCAAACTTACGAACGGCGGGGATGAGCTCCGGCTCGATGGCACGGCTAATCGCGTTGTACGCTCTGGAATTCTATGAGCAATCCGTGCCAGACCGAGGGAGATGGATACAAATATCCGTACCCTTGGTAGACCGTGGGTTGAACGAAGCCGTTCTGCTTGCAAAGGTGGATTATATCGATCACCTCCCAAGCCGGAAAGTTGCTCAGTCCAAACGCCTCGCTGTCAACGTCGGAATATCAGCGACACTAGAAGGGTACGCATGCTCTGATCCACGTATAATTTACCCTCCTTGTAGAGCTCGTTGATAGCGCGCACCGTGTCGATGTACGGCACGCCCCTGTCGGGAGCATGGAGATAGAAAATGCGGATCTTGTGGGGTGCCAGAGCTTTCAGAGAAGCATCGAGCGTCGCGCAGAACTTCTCGGGCGAGTGATCACCGGGCTTCAGAGGAAGGATCCTGCGCACAACAATGTTAGATCATTGAAACTAATACGAACACCTTTGACCGAAATTCGAAACTTACTTGGTATCGATCGTGCCACCGCGCAGGTCCGTGTGAGCAACGTACCCCGGCATAGAGAACTAGAAGATATCGTCAACTCTTCGGTGGTGCCGTCGCCGTAGACTCTGGCAGCATCGAGCTCCATGTATCCCTGGTTGAATTAGCTATCAAGGAGCTTCTGGGACGAGTCGACATCCGTGATACGGATGTTGGTGCGTCCTGCCTCGCCGATGTTAGCGGTTCCCTGAATAATTGTATGGTCAACGGCCTGGAAGGATATAAGGCCACAGATGCAATACATACGAAGAGAAGGGAGATTCTGGCAGACATGATTCAAGTAGTTGCTAGTATGGGTTGTCGCTGGTTGGTGTTGGTGCTGAGTTCTGGACCACCAGGGCATTGCTTGATTTATACCAACATCCAGTCGAACATTCGCCTTGCATACCGCACGTTGGCATATGCAAGCTTTGTGGATGAGTAATCATTTCGGGCGATGTTACGCACGTCCGACTACGCGGTCCCAGATGGTCACCTTATTCTTGTCCTCTATCGCCTTTCTGAGGACCCAAAGGTATAGTTGATACTAGATAGGGAGAAGAAAGCGGGATTAGTAATTCGCGCCAGGCGTAATGGCGTCAATTCTCTGCGAAGAAGAAAGGCGCGCATGATCTGCTATACCCGGTAACCGGGTGTACGCAGAGAAAAAGTATTTTGTGAGGACGCCCGCATTGTTGTTGAGTGACAAAGTTCACCGAGCGATGGCCGGCCACGTCAATAGCTCTTGGATGAGACCTAAGCACATGGTTCGTCAGCAGATGGTGCCACGGATGCCTTTCCAGCGCGCTCGATGTTCTGCAAGTCTTCAGCTCTTCTACGCATGACGCTCGTCCCCAATTTCTCTTACCTCGTACAAGCCTGTGACTACACAAACAGCCTCTACATGATGATAGTCCTGTTGGGCCATACCAGCGACCTCCTTCTGAGTTTCCTTTACTTGTCGTCTGCTATCCTCTACCACTGATGATATACGCACATTTTAAGCAAGCGGCCCCTGCTGGACCAACGTACTGGCAATCTGTATGCGAATATCCCCCCTGCTCGCATTAATTGCCTTTCTAAAGCAGAGCCATTGCGACGCCCGCAGCGAGCCGTATAGCCACAGCGGCCAAACCCGAATAGAGAGCCAACACATTGCTATCGCCTGGCTTCACAAAAGTCAGTATAATAGGAAAGGATGATGAGGACTATTGTTTCATACAACATTCACTCGAGAGTCTCAATGACTATGTCGCCTCCTCAGGTTCTCTGGCTCGCTTTTTGTTGGAAGAACGGACGTGACCTTCGCTTTTCCGTTTCTTCTTGGGCGGCTCCGGCTGCGCTTCGTCCACTGCAGCGGGTTCGTCTGAACCAGCGCTCAGCTCATGTTCCGACGTTTCTGCCGGGGAAACTTCCTTCTTCATAACGGATGTTTGTGCCTGCTCTTTGTCTTCGAGTTCTTCCCAAGGGAGCTTAGACAGATGGTACCAAAGATCCACGATTGTGTTGAGCAAGCCGTAAATTTCTATATCATGGGGTCTGAGGACCTTCTCGTTAGCGCGAAACGCAGTCCATGCCGAGATGATGGCCCAATATGGATGCAGCCCCCGATGAGTGAGCTCAGGAAATTTAGTATACGGTGCAGGATACGAGGTTGTGTGAGGCGGTTCCGGATTTTGACTGATGATGGTGAGATTCCCGAGCCGGAAAGACACCAGCTGATAGCGATATGCGTGCTTATGACTGCATATCTATGCGCGGTCAGAATACATATGGGTGAGTGGAGGACAGAGATGATGCAGCGCTCAATACGTACTACACCCCACGGGCGGTTAATCTTCATATTTTTGCATTCCAGAAGCTTCGTCAAGATGTCCACCAGTGTATCCTTCACAGGTATGAGAGTCCAGCATCGCTGTTCGAATGTTGCAATCCAGTCTCTTCGCACTGCCCGAATTCAACAATAAGCCTGTTTTCGAGACAAGATAATAGAGCCTCACGTTTGATTGAATTTTCTACACATTTCACTCTTATATCATATATGCCACACGCATCACCTAGGTTGACCTACTTGGCTGTAGTTTAGTAGCTTTTGGGGGAAAAAGTCGTCACGCATAAACATTGTATGATCGAACCCACCTCATCTGGATCACAAATATCTGTGATGAAGCAGTCTGCGATAGCTTCCGGAACTGCACTTTCGTTAGTGATGAGGCATGCGTATACTCGAACCATAGTGAATACTATCGGAGGTGCTGGTGTCGAAAAGTAGTAAAGGAGGAGGAGCGCGTCGACTGCCGAGCGTCTGAATTTAGCTCACGCAAATAACGCGCTTGTGGCGTTGTTTTGCCGTTGTTTTGCCACCGTTCTGACTGAACAGCCACAGTCATGGTCTCTAGGACTCGGAGTCTCTCTGCAACCATACCACCATGGTCACTCTTTGCATCTACATTCAATATTGCTATTTTTGTCATAGTATTACATCCTTTTCCCTCTGTGAGTATTTGACTCATCGTTTATTGCCTTCTACCATTTATAGTACTACATACGTACATTTGGGAACAATGTGCCGGAAATCTTTACACAGATATTCCTCCTACTCGCACCAAAAGATCAGAGTGATTGGAACGTCCACGAGCCTGTGTACGTGTCGTGTGGCCGCACCGACTGCACATACCAATCAGCAAAATACGAGAGTACAACAATTATTAATTTTGCATACCACATCGCACACCTGAGGGTCCTGATGCATATGTATCCTCCTAGACCTACTCCGTCTCAGAGAGAATGGCCATCGCTCCTGCGTCTTCTTTTGGCGGCCGACTCTGGTTGCGCAACGTCCCCTGCAGCCCGCTTCCCTGGTACAGAAGCACCTGGACCACTCTTCGAGGGTTGGGGACGATTGTCTGTTCCCACCGGGACTTTCAATTCTTCCGCGGTCGACGGCTGGGCCGGCTCTACACCTTCCCATGGGACTCCCGCCAGATCGTGCCAAAGATCCACAATCGTTTTGAGCATTCCATAGGTTTCTACATGCTCGGGTTTGAGGATCTTGACATTCGCACGAAACGTCGTCCATGCCGACAATACTACCCAATACGGGTGCAGCATAGGCAACGTGAAGTTAGGGAAGTGACTATAGTGTGGCGGATGATACAGGATTGCGGGATGCGTCTCAGAGCCCCGACGAACAATTATGTGCTTGCCAAGCTTGAAAGGGACAAGTCGATAGTGATAGGTGATGAGAGGATCGCATATCTACGTGTGGTCGTGGCGTCAATAGATGAAGGGCGGAGGGCATTATTCCGGAGTCTGTTTCGTACCTCATGCCAATACCGATTGACACCCGTTGACTTGCATTCTAGCAGCTGAAGCACGATTCTTACGAGGACGTCCTTCACAGGTACTAAGGTCCAGCACTGCAGTTCAAAAGTCGCATCCCAGTCCTTACGCACTGCTCAAACCCGATGATTCAGAGACGTTTCAAAAAAAAGTAATAAACTCTCACATGTGATAGTGTTGTCGTCTGCTTTATCGGCTATCTCTATCGCATGCAATATAATACCTAGGTCTGCCAACTAACATACGTGTTGAGCATCAGGGAAATACTTTAATATTGCACATGCATGAATGGCTTGATACGATGGCCCACCTCAGTTGGATCACATATACTCATAATATTGCGTTGGGTGAGGGTTTCTGGGAGCGTGTCGTCGTTGGTGATGACACATGCGCGTTCTTGAACCATGACGAATACTATCGAAGGTAGTAGTCTTGGTGACGGAACCTTCGAAAAGCAGTCGCGGGCGCGTCGGCAGCCTGAGTGCATTTGTTTGGCTGACACAAATAACGCGCTTGTGGCGCCGCGGCTGTGCTTCTGACCGAAAGTCTGAGCGCTACTTACTCTGCAACCATACCACGGTACCATAGTCACTTTCCGCATCTACAGTCAATATTGCTATCTTCACCATAGTATCGCATCGATTTCTACTGAGCGTTGAGGTATCTCCTAGGTTCGACGTCTTTGCCAGGGGTTGCGGACGCGGCGCCTCGGCCATTGCTCGGCCATGTTCGTCACTTCCGAGGAGTGGCCTCGGACTCAGATGATGCCATGGTGGTTCGCGCAAAGGCTTCTTGCAAGCAGCTGGCGACATTCTGCAGTAAGTCAAGCTTGCAGATCTAACTCTGTCTTGATAGCTGATATCGATGATCTCTTGAGGCCGACGTCCTGAATTGGACTTGGTGTTACTTGGTGGTGTAACCAGTGGGCCCGGGATGGAGGGAAAGTAAGTAGTATCTCTAACGCAGATCCGAGTCCGAGTCGGCGCGGGCGCGTCAGCTCTAGGCTACGTGCACTACCAGATGGCGTCATCGGCATTCGCGGGAAGATGGGTGATAGTATCCTCGCCCGAGAGGCTTACTCATACCCAGGACTTCCGTATGTCAGAATGCTATATGTGGGCTCGGGGGCAACTCTTATGCTATTGCACTGACAGTATAAATACTGTAGCTCTCCGGCGGTCGAGAAGTCGTCATCGGTCAGTGACATCTTGAACTATGCCAGCCAGAATCCCCCTTCTCTTCGTAAGTGCTGAATCTCAATTTTATTGTGGGGCACCCGAGTCGTTGATCACTTCACTCTCGCAGGGAACCGCCACCATCGGGGCAGCAGGACACACTGCTGTCCGCGTATCGGATGTCGATTCGACTCAGCGCCTGCTCGATAGCTACTTCGAGAAGGGTTACAAGGAGCTCGATGCAGCCAGATTGTATGGCGACGGCACCACCGAAGAGGTAACCGTCTCCCAGATCCGGAAGCAGATAACACTGTACGCTTAGCGCTGACGCCGCCTGCACTCCAGGCCTTAGGGAAAGTAGATTTCCGCGGCGTCTCAGTGGACACGAAGTGCGTATCACGCCGGAGCCGTCGAAGGCAACCGTCCTTCCAATTCCCATCATCTAACATCAATGCATGTTACGCCCAGGATCATCCCTCTGAAACCAGGCGACCATTCGCCCGAGCGCCTCCGCGCAACGCTCGACATATCACTGAAAGCCCTGCACCCCCACAAGATCCGCGTCCTCTATCTGCACGCGCCTGATAGGAGCGTCCCATACATCGACACGCTGCGCGCCATCGACGAGCTGCACAGAGAAGGCAAATTGTACGTACGCCTCGGAAGCACGCTCGCATGTTTGCATAATACGTAGTCGGTGCTAAGTTTCGATTTTTACGCCTCATAGCGAGGCGTTTGGGTTGAGCAATTACGCTGCTTGGGAGGTCGTCGAGATCATCCATATCTGCAAGGAGAACAGCTTCATTCAGCCTACGGTCTACCAAGGGTAGGCCTATCATCCCCCCCTCTCTAAGTGTAATGCAGCGTGTTGACAGGAAACCAGGTTGTACAACGCGATCAGCCGCACCATCGAGCCCGAGCTCATCCCCGCCATCCGCAAATTCGGCCTTCGCCTCGTCACGTACAACCCCCTCGCGTGCGTACCAGTCCCCCTTCTTCTTCCACACGCCCGGCTCGATTTCTGACCTTGATATCCTCCTGTCTCAGTGGAGGCTTCTTCACCGGCAAGGCGTCGTTCGAGGACAAAAGCCTCGACGCCTCGGACCCGTTCCATTCCCAGAACGGCTGGCTCGGCCCCATCATGCGCGCAAAATACCTGAAAGACGGACAGCTCGAAGCGCTCAAGATCGTGTCCGAGATCGCTGTACGTCCCGGTGCTCCCTCTACCCATCTACATACCCCGTTACGCGTTACCCACTGACCCGCCACCTCGAGAATAGCAGACACACAACCTGACGCTCCCCGAGATCGGGCACCGCTGGCTGCAGCACCACTCGAAGCTCCAGCCTGGCGACGGCGTCGTGTTCGGCGCGAGCTCGGGTGAGCACGTGCATGCGAACGTCGCGAGCGCNGAGAAGGGNCCGTTGCCGGAGGAGGTTGTGGCCGCGCTGGATCTCGCGAATCGCGTCGTGGGGCTGGATGCGCCGAGTTATGCGCGGTAGGATGGGGATGGGCGCGAGGAGTTGGAGTTGGAGGATGGGTCGAAGAGGGCTGTAAGTATTCTGCTGGAGGTCTGAGGAGGAGACTCGGTAGTTTGGAAATTGGAGTGTGCTGTGCCCGTGCGAGTACGATGAATGTAGATATTGTCCTCTCGGACATGATGCAATGGTTGCGGGTCCGCCAATCTACTCATATCACCGGGACGCTTCCCTGCTTGAGATGTATGGTCGCGAGAGGCGACCAAATATGGACTGGCATGCAACTCGAAGTACCCAAGCTCGTCCGTCATTGCACATTTCTGTCTATAAACACTAGGTCGCCGTGGTCTGAATATGGTATCCGACGGCCGGAGATAGTCGAACCAATAACAACGCCCGAGCAGCTGCATGCACATCTCGGTTCTTCCTTTAACACTGCCTCCCCGCTCCGAGCCGAATTAGGCAGGATTAAGTATCTCATTAACTTACTCGAAGGTCCGGATTTAAACGAACTATACGCATGTTCCTACCACAAACGTCAACCACGCAAGATCTCGAGCTCGAGGGCCGGGCCTTCAAAGCGAATGAAAACGAAAACTGATATATAAATTAGCGGTATATCTGGGTAATACTAGGTCTACGACCACGTCGCAGGATCTATCATGAAGAAGCGCTGGTCAAAGTACACGAAATGCGAATGCAATGCCTCCCGCAGCCTCAGCCCTCAGCCCTCAGCCCGAAACCCCAATCGAGCAAATATCTCCTCAAGCCTCAAACCGCCCCTCATGCAACGGCGTACTTGCGGCGGTGCATCGAGTCGATGCTCTCGAGGTAGTACGCGCCGGGCCAGATGTTCTCGGGGGATCCCTGGGGGACATACGGCGCCGCACTGTGGTTCTCCTCGCGGAGCTTCAGGCCCTGCACGAACTCCTCGACGGGGACGACCGAGATCTCCTCCAGCCTCGCGAGCAGGTCCATCTTCTCGCGGATATGCGCCGTGTCGCCCTTCACCCGCAGCGTAAAGAAGCTGCTCGCGCACCCAGAGCCATACGCATACATCGAGATGCGCTTGCCGAGGATCTCCGCGGGGTCGACGACGGACAGCACGGACGCGAGCCCGCCGTAGAGCGACGCGGTGTACATGTTGCCGCAGCGCGCGGCGCAGCGCATCGACGGGCCCACGCGCTTCGCGTAGTCCGCCTTGGAGAGGCCCATGAACGTCTTCTCGACGCCCTTGTCCGCGAGCGTCGCCGCGTACGCGAGGTCGCGGTACTCCGCGGGGACGCCTGCGAACTCGGGCCGGTGCGGCGCGGCGAGGTAGTCGTTGAAGAGCACGCGCGCGTGGCCCTTCTGCACCTGCTTGCCGTACGGCGAGTGGTACACGGGGTAGTCCACGTCCTGCAGGCTGAAGATCGCCTTCGGGTCAGACGTCTTGCCGTTGGAGGCGCCGTTGGCAGAGGCGTCGGCGCCCTTGGAGAGCGCCTTGTGCGCGGAGGCGACTTTGGAGCGGAAGGCGGAGTACGCGCCGTCGATGGCGGTGATGTAGGTCGAGACGGAGAGCGGGCCGTCGACGACGGGGTACTCGGACTCGAGGTTGGGCTTGTAGAAGTCGTACACGTTCGCCATGTACGTGCCGTGGATGGCTATTAGTATCAGGAAATGCTCAAAAGTCAGCAGCAGTCGCGTGCAGAGGGGAAAGGCACGCACGCTCAAAGATGACCGGCGCGTCGGGGCCAATGAGGATGGCGCAGGCACCGGCGCCTCCAGCGGGCCGGGCAGCGCCCTCGGCGTAGACGGCAATATCACCGGCGAAGACGATGGCGTTGCGGCCGTCC
>SEOQ01000110.1:0-50279 GCA_004679275.1 Dentipellis fragilis
GTACGGAGATTGGTCGGAAACATCCATCTTGTCGCCATCGAACGAATGCATGAGGCTGCCGGTCGGGTGCACCGGGGCGTCGAGGCCTTGGAGGCCCTGGTCGAAGGTGGGACTGGGGGTAGGCGGAGTGGCCCGGGGCGGAAGACGCGTCGACGGCGACGCGACTCATGCCAGAGCTGGTTTTGAGAATCTCTGCGAGCTCCCAGCGTGCGATGTCAGGGTTGGAACGGGAGGCGTTGGTCTGCTGCACGTTGGCGTCGCCGTTCATGCCGAAGTCGGAACGGCCTTCGGGGGATACAGAGAGGGGCCAGGCAGCGGTCTGTGCCATGGACAGTGTGTTCGCGTCTGCGAGGAGGGATGAGCGGGGGCAGAGGATGAAGGGACGATAAGAGGGACGACGACTAAAGTAGGGATTGAAAGGCGCACATGGCCGATCGGAGACGCGCAGGTGATTCGACGCGTGTTATGTAGCAGGCACAAGGAAAGGAGACTTACGGGGTCAGAGGCGGTGCAGACTGCGGGGAACGCAGAGGACAGCAACGCAGGGGACAGCGACGCAGAGGACGACTGGCGGAGACGGGAGGTGGGGAGTCTCGTAAGATCAAGTATGGATGCTTATAACTCCTCCTCCTCCTCCACTCGCCATCTCTAATCAGCGACGCTGTGCCTCTCCCGAAACACTGGTACCCTCTCCTCTCCCCGAACTTTATTCCCTCCTCCTCCTCTTCCACCACGCTGCCTTCTTTCCCGAGCCCACCGTCCTCCTTCTCTCTCCTCCCCCCCACCTTTTTTTTGCTCCCGTTCTCCCGATTCCATCACCCGTCCTTGTGGCGTCTGTCCATCTGTCCCCAGCCATGTCTCCTGCCTCTCGTCTCTGTCTCGCAGCCCCCCTCGTCCCATCGCCGCCGGCTGCATCGCTCGTCATCGTCCACCGTCCCTCGCCGTCATCCAGAGCTCTCCGGCTTGTCGCGCACGCTCCATTCTCCAAACAGCAGCAACGGACCGGGAGGTTGTCCCCACGGTCAGTCGGTCCTCGCCATAAGTCCGCGGTCTGACCCAAGTCTGACCATTTCCATGTCCAGTCTCTGGCTAGTCCATGCCCGGTTGCGTTACGGCATGCCAGTTCTGATAGGCACACGCGCCAATTAAGCGTTGCTCTTCCATCGCGAACGAACCGTGCGTGCGCTCGCTGTTCGACTGCCCCCGTGCCTTGACTTGCCTTCGGCTCCTGCTGACTCAACCACTGAGGAAAAACCTCGCTGCGGCCGTCGCCGACCCCATTCAGTTCCAGATGCCTCCCGCCAGACATGACGGCATCCCCCTCGACATCCACCACATGCTCCCCGCGACCCAAGTCGCTCGGTCACCCGGATCTCTACTTGCAACCGTCCCCCGCCCCCAGCCCAATCCCATCCCCGCTCCTCTTCCTCGACTGATCGTCTCCGTCGGCTTTCCGCAGCCGACATCCCCATCCACCACGTCTGCCAGTGCCAACGCCTTGTCCAATGTATGTCTGCCGCTGGACCGCCCCAGCGAATCCCAATCTCGATTCGCTGCTCTTTGCCCCCGCCTCGAGCCCGCTAGGCACTCGCACGCGAATCTCTCCNCCACCGAGCCTATTCTCGGCCCCCAAGGGCGCACCAACCCCGGATCGCGCGCACACGAAAAGGCAATCTGCCTCCGTTCCCACCGCGAAGCGCCTCGCGAAGGGCAACTCTGGCCCGCCCGCCGTGCCTCGCCCAGCTCCGACGCGGGTGTGCAGTGCGTGCGCATTCCACATTGCGGATTACGCTTACGGTTACGCTTACGGTCCTGGGCCACCGCACCCGCCGCCTTCGAATTCGAATCGCGAAGAAGGCAGGCTAATTGCTTCACCCCCCTTCGCTCATGCCACGGTCCTCAGGCCTCAGACTCCCGTCTCCCGTCTCTGTCCCGACCACGCGTCCACGATAGGCTATGGCCCGCAGCGGAGCGGCGCGCCTTCGGCTCCCGCGCGCACAGAGACACCGAGCTCCTGCGCAGCAGCGGCAGCTGTTGCCACCCTCGCCCTCGCCTCGCCGATCCCCCGCCTTCCATTGCGGGCGAGCGTGGCGTGTAGCGTGTGCCACGCATCCGCCTGCACCATGTGCTCCTACCTGCCCGTGTCCACATCTGCCTGCTTTCCGTGCTGACACTCGGCGGCGCGCAGACAGGCTGGTGGGCAGGGGTGGTGGCATCGGCGGTGCGGGCTTGCGCTTGCGCGATGGGAGCTCGGGATGCGGTGCTACGTGTTGGCACTGGCACTGGCAGACAAGAGTTGGCACCTGCCGAACCGTGGCCGTACTCCGCATCTGCCATCTGAGTTCCCGCCGGCGCGCTGGAACAAAAGATGCTGCGTCTCCAGTGCCAATGCTAAATTCCAATGCTGCACATCGTGTATTCGTCGAACTGGGTCTTGGGTCTTGGGTCTTGTTGGCGCATTTCTTTGCTGCCGCCGCCGCCGCCGCCGCAGTGATTTATCTGCATCTGCACTGATATGCGCCGTTGATCACCCGTCGGACGCGCTGATGGCGGACGAAGATGAAGACGAAGACGAAGACAAGCCCACTGCTGCACATTGGCGGCTGTTGAGCGCGCAGTTTCTCCGAACACCGAACGTCGAACATCGAGCACCGAGCACCGGACACCGATCGCATTACTCTTACCATTAGCTGTTATTGTTGCTGCTCCTGCTCTTTTGTCGGAGGAACGTCAACATCCTCATGCCAATATCGGTGCGGGTTCGCAGCCATGATGATGATGATCAACATCAACATTATCATTATCACGGTCTGCGTCTCGCATCTCGCATCTCGCATCTATGTCTCGCGTCTCGCGTCTCGTATTGGATATCTCGCGTCTCGTATTGGATGTCTCGTATTGGGTGTTGGATCCGGATGTCTTGGTGTCGGTGCCTGCATCCTGCAGCTTCGGGAGGCAGTGCGCCTGAGATTGAGATTGCTGGACATCAGCGCAGGCACGGGCACGGGCACGGGCACGCGTACGGTGCCATATGGCTCGTGGCGCTATCAAGCTTGTATGTCTATATCCCATATCCATATCCATATCCTGCACCAACCACCAGCCGCCAACCACTGACTACCAATCACCGTGCGTGCCTTGCGCTTACCCACGGACCACGGGCCACGGCAGACCCGCGATACTGATACTGTACGGCCGGCTCGTCAGGCGTCTGCGATCCCGATCCGCTGCAGAGTATTGCAATATTGCAATATTGCGATATCGGCCGGTGGTGACGCGACGACTTCTGGCTTGACGACTGGCGAAGTACTGGCGATTGGAATTGCGGCGTTGATGATTTGCAGACTGAAGATCGGGATGCAGGCCAAGACGCATGCGCAAATTGAAATGGCAGACCGGGTACCTACTCAGAAGTACTATCGTCGCGCGGACGCCGGATGTGGCAATGGCATGGCTCTGCAGTAGTGAGCACGCTTTGATGCAGATGCAGACGCTCGACTCCACTCCGCCGGGCCACATATATACATGGAAATGCACCTGGCACTACTCCCGGACAGTACTGGTAACTGTATGCACGGACACCTTATCTCTGTCGCCGGGGATCCGCCCGTGTGCTGTCCTGCATCTTGTGTCTCGTGTCTCGAGCTGCTAGTCCGGGGCCCCGTGCATCGCCGAGCACCGAGTCAGGCGACGGCGACGCGTTTCAGGCGGTTTCGGGCTTCATGCTTCAAGCTTTGATCAAGCCTGCTGCTGTTGGTGTTGCGGTTACTACTCAGGACGGCAAACAATACACCCTTCGATCCGGGTCGGAGCGCGACAGCCTGAGGTTCCCCCCGGTTACAGTGTGTCAACGAGGCCGCAGGGACGTGGCTTCGACGGTTCGAAGTCTTGTGGTCACCGGTTGACAGTTGCAGGCTGCGGGTGTGGATGATGCAACGACACGGGACGCGCGATACGGGCATCGCTGTCGTGATTGTCCCTGTATGTAGGGTATACGTACGGCTGCTGAAGCAGAAGCATCCTGGGGGTGCAATAGAACTTGCAGGCATGTGAAGACGAAGACGCCGAGGAGCACCGCGACTGGAAATGAAATCTTAACGCTTAATGCGTAATCATTAACGGGGGAATGTTAATGCACCGTGACGTCCCCGGCCGCCAGTCTTGTGGGGTGGCCTTCGACGTTTCGCTGTGGACTGTAATGCTGTAATGGGCGTGCATTTCTGATCGTGTGGCGTGCGTTCTCGGAGAACGTATACGTACATAATGTACATACCATATCAGATAAAACTGTGAAGTAAGAAGTTTGTTCGACATGTATAGTATATAGGCGCTGCAATCCTATAGTATGTGTAGCCTTATACGTATACCGACTCGGAGCGCGCCCGTGCCCGCGCCTGCATTGTGCGATAATGGAAAGGCTCAGCTATGTTCAGTGCACCAGTAATTTAGTGTATC
Organism: Dentipellis fragilis; assembly: GCA_004679275.1. Classification (NCBI taxonomy): domain Eukaryota; kingdom Fungi; phylum Basidiomycota; class Agaricomycetes; order Russulales; family Hericiaceae; genus Dentipellis; species Dentipellis fragilis. The sequence continues at coordinate 4,456 of SEOQ01000110.1, forward strand.
ATGACCAGTGACCTGCCGCTGGTACGCAAAAAAAGGAATACCGAATGTCAAACACCAAACAGTGCTACTACATAGGCTCTGCGTCCGAGTCACGGTGATCCACATAAATGATAATAGCAATAGTAATGATGAATTCATTGCCATTATTAGCTGCGCGCTTTAATTTAGCTATAGGACGGCGCTGTTTATTGCATTTACCGAACCCAACGTGACTACTAATTCACCAACGAACCAGTTGCGCCACCAAGTCGACTACGGTACTCGATATATGCATATGGACATACCCACATCGCAAATCCTACATCGCAGCTGCATCGCATTACATTCCACGAATTTCCATGCCGTAAAACCGCAGTGCCAGTGACTGGTTCCTACGAAGCCATCGAGCTCCCGCGACATCGGGCGCGGGCGCCTGAAGACCGCGCCTACGATAACAAATACAAATGCAAATGCAAATGCAAATTATACAGATATGCCAGCCCCGGGCTGCATACGTATGTGGAAGCACGGGAGATGCGGGGGATGACCGGTCGACCGACACGGACCGTGGATGGGAAGCTGTCGGGGGCCGGCCTAGCGTCAGCACGCCCCGCCCGTGCCCGCACCCGCACCTGCGCGCGGTATGCAGTGAGACGCGATCGCGAGCGTCTGTTGAGGCTGCACGATGCCTGACACAGAGTAGGTAAAGCAGCAACGCACTGAGTACTACTAAGCGCCAAAGCCACAGCTAAAGCCTATATAGAGTAAGTATCGCGGGCGCCTAACGCGAGTGGGCATAGATCGGAGCTCAGCGGCCCAGCCCGGCGGGTTTACTCTTGGCGCATGTGAGGTGTGGGGGAGCGAGAGTGATGCACAGGACAGTCGACGTCTCTGGGGCCTGGGCTGCGTGCTGCACTTTACACTGTCGGAAGCATGCTGGATGCCAGTGGTCCATGGGGATTCGGAAGGTTGGAAGGTTGAGCTCGAGCTTGATGTCAATCCTCGATCGACTCGGACGATCAGCGGTTATTTTGTTGAAGTGGAACTTACATCTACCATGAAGCATAAGCACATGTACATGCCGCAGCGAACCAACCGCTGAGTACTCATTACTGAGTATTCGAATCCTACTGTTGATGGTGCATCGGCGATAGCATTCGGGTAAGCGTCCCCGAGTCCGATTCATTAGGCGTGAGGCGTGAGGCATGGAAGGGCTTCGCAGCTGGAAAAGTAAATCTGGCAGGGGATAATGCGACGCAGCACGGAGAAGCTTCTTGTACACGAGCACATATCGACGGGCGGTCTGGATTCTAGTAGTAGGAGAGGCGCGCGGAAAGAGTGCGTAGGCCGCACGCCGCACGCCGTCGGGGCAATCCGTTCGGTGTGGTGCGCAGAGCAGATGGGGATAGACGACGATCGCGTGCTGCCCAAGCCCGAGTCCAAGTCCGAGTTCGAGTCGATCGAGGGCCGATGATCAGCGCGAGCGATGATGCGGAGGCGGGGTGCTGTGGATGCCGCCAGAGCCCGTACGCGTGATGCAAGGCACGGGGTATCCCTCACCTTCAGCATGCGTGGTGATCATGAAAAATGTACGGTCCAGTTGTAGCTCGCCGAGGCAGCGGGGGTGGCGGGGAGAGTGAACACGAACAAGATGAGGAGGCGGAGGTGCGTATGATGGGATGAGGTGTCATTAGGACCGGGGACTGGTACTGGATTTCAATCGTGATGGTGGTCCGGGAAATCAGTCGACGTGTCAAGTGACCGATTCGGAGCTGCTAGGTGCTAGGTGCACGGAGTCGGGATCGGAATTGGGGACTGCTGACAACGGTGACGGAGAGCATGACCAATGACTAGTGTTTGGAAGCTGGGTGGATGACTACCAGGCAGCTAGATACCGATATTGGTGACTGCATTGACTGGCAACGGGAATTCGTCTAGCACAAATTCAGTACATTGCAGTGGCGTTGCGGATCTGGCCTTTATAAGCCACAGTGGCCTTAGGGACAAGTATGTATATCGCAGACTTGGCATTGGGAGGTGGCTTGGTATCCGCGATAAGGGAACACAATGCTGTTGTGAGGATAAGATATATGCATGCGCAGATCGTCCGGCGCAATCTAAAATGAGATGAGCGCAAGCGCGATTGGATTTTGAAAGGATCGACCGATGATACGCGCCGACATATCACTGCAACGCTGACCACCGTCCATGCAGCGTGTCCCGCCTGCAGGGTCTCTCGATGGAAACGGCCCTACGCAGGATCGCGCGTACAGGAAGGATCGGACGAAGGTTCGAACTGCTCCCGGGTGACTGATCGCTGGCGGTTGCGGTATGGAGACAGACGCGAAGAAGAAGAAAAGGCTCGGAGGGTTGGAGGGCCAATGAGGTCACAGAGGAGGTGCTCACCTGCTTCCAGACGTGTTCGCGGCTTGCGCCGCTCCAGCGCTTGGGGCGGCGATAGGGCAAGGTAAGTGATCGGACCGGCTAGGGTGCAGTTGTGGTGACAAAAATAACATGAACGGGGTAAAAGGATTCAGGATCTGCGGAATGAGCATAGGTAGTTACAATATGGGCTATGAAATGTCGTTGTGCACCAGGATGGGTGGTAATTGGGGTGCATGTGCATGGTTCCCCGTATGCTATAAGCCGCAGAGCGCCAGAAGGCGTCTTCTAATGGGTGACTTTCCACAGCATAGATTTTATTCTATGATATGTTCTCGGCCCATTTCAAATGGTTGCCAGCCAATCAGCTTGGTTAAAAATGATCTTCTCATCACCGAAAAGGAAGTTGAAGGCGTCCTAAACATATCATATCATATTTTTTATGCTGTGGAAAGTCACCCAATGCCCGCAGTCGAGTCTGGAAGCATCCGACGTTATAAAGGTTGCGACTGACTGAAAGAGGAGTGACGTACAGTACGTACGCCGTCGCCTGCCCAGCCTCAGCTGCCAGCGCGAGGAACCTCCGGCGGCCTTCGAAAAGAACTCGAAGGGAGGTAGATCAGAACTGCATAGGCATCGGTTCCTCTCGTATGATCTGCAAGGGCTCGTGTATTTCGTCGTAATGTGAAAGGCCCATACCTCGCGTGCGGAAATAGACGGCGAAACTGATGTGCAAGTGCTCCAGTGGCGGCAAGAACGAAAGCAAGGTTGTCGGCAAAAAGCGAAGGAAGGCCGTTGCCGCGATGCCGCGGACTCGTGCACGTGAATTTGATATATCTGCACATCGCAACTTGAACTACTGCGCACTGCATCTTCAACTTGCAGCGCTTTGACGCTGTTTGTTGTCTTTGCACAAAGCTAGATTGATCAGGATTTCCCCCCCCCCCCGATGCTGGATACGCATGAATAAGAAAGCATTTACTCTCTCGAAAAATTGCGGGTGGAGAAAGAGGCGGCCGGAGGGGGACGGAGGAGGTAATGAAAATAAATGAATTCATAGAGTGCCGCGGCAATTGAACGGCGTGGACGACGTGCCTTGTGGCCGTCTGCAACGGTCACCAACTTGTGCCACCTTTCTCTCTGCGTTCTCCAACCTTTCGAGCTCATCGTCCAGGGCCGCGCAAGCCCTTTCCTCTCCTTTCTCTTGTCTGTCTCGTGCTTGTGGTCGGTTCACAGAAGCATACAGCCCAGTTCGCAACACCTCCTGGTCTGTTCGGCGCTTCCCCGACCCCGCGATAACCAGTACAGCCGGGCACCTACTTTCTTGGTCAAACACAACACAGAACGGTGTGTAACAACATGTCTGTGCCTTCATATCGCTTGGAAACACCCCGCCGTCCTCCTCCTCCCCCCTTGCGCCTCAACTCTGGCAAGCGCTCGTCGTCGCTTGCTGGTAAGTCAAACCCCACATCAGAACCTCTCCTTTACGACCTTCCTTCGGCCACCCCCCTCTCGCCCCCTGGTACTTCACCATCCCGAGTCACATCACCCACTTCCCCCTCGTATGCTGGACGTTCGAGGATTCGAGTCCCCAGGAGCCGGAGATCTAGCCCGCAGCCGTCGCGTGCTCGGTCTGCCACTCCATCCAGGGTTATGAGTGACTTGGAAGACTTTGCGGAACATTGTCGTCAATGGTGAGCTCCACAGTACATATTCAACTAAATTCGTTCAATTCAAACGCCTTGGTTCTCAGGTATTTTAATCAGGACGAAGAAGCAGGCCGAGTTATGACGCGTACTTTGGCCACGCTTCCGCCGTCACAACGTGCTCCCTACGCGAAACTTCAAGGTTCAATCCGTGCCGCGTACCACGCGAGCGTCAACGCACGGCGGACCGCCGAGTTCAGAGCTCACCTCTCCGCGACCACTCCCGGCGCCTCTCTCATGCCCCACTCTCGCGCGGACCCGCATGGACCTCTCGCACGAAAGGAGCGCCTAGAGCGTTTCGATCGGTTTGTGAGAAGCTGGTGCACAATGGGTATGCCTGGGACCAAGCCATTCTTCGAGGGTCTTTGGGCGGTTTTGAGACTTCAGGTCGTTCCTGGAAAGCTCGGTGGTGCGGGATCATACCGTATAGAATGGGAAATCGACGATGCTGTATTCCAAGAAGCAGCGTAAGTTTCGCAGTTAGACGTCGCTCATTTCAGCAGAGGCTAATCCTTCTTTCCCGACCCATGCAATAATAGTGGTAAGGACTTCATGCTCGAAGCCATCGACGTTCTTAAAGGGGTGAGTTTGTCCTACACCACGACTTGCGCACGCCCCCTTCTGATGCATCCTTTCGATCAGGTTTTGGCCTTCGAGGAAAGTCCTTCCAAGCGTGCCTCAAGCTCGTGTTCAAACTCTCGCCCAGCGTCCCCCGCATGGTCTCTAATACATTCTCGGTCGCAATCGCAACCTCTGAGTTCCAAGCCCCCAGTCCCCGCACGTCGGAAAGCCGCGCCTTTGGCCACCCCCACCCACGCGAAACGCCCCCGAGCCCCGAGTGACCCATTTTTAGATACACCCACCCCTTCACGTTCCTATACATCCTCGACCACCCAATCGACATTGCCTCTCTCCGCTTCTCCCCCTGATACAGTAGACGATCCACCGAGTCCTATCACTCCACCTGCGGAAGCTGATGGCTCGTTCAGACCAATGGGCATGGATTACATGTACCAGCAGGAGTCGGAGGAGGCATATATGCGGGTCTGGACCTCACCTGATCTGTCCAACCCTGAGGTTTTAGAGTTGCTCAAGGTCTTCCCCACATTCATATCCCGCCGCGCTTTGCCACGTTTCTCAGAATCGCCCGCTTCGCGCCGCCCCAATGATATCGAGGAAGGCCAGGAAGCCTCGGCGCTGAAAGACGAGATCCGCATCGGCACGGGCAGGATGTGGGTAAGTGCGCGGCAGCGGGCGGGGGGCTGGGATGGGGGCTGGTGGGCGCGGTTCGTGCTGTGGTGGAAGCGGATCTTCTGTTAACTGGTCACCTATCACCTACATTCGGTACTATGTTTCTCTTTCTCTTTCCTCATGCTCTTGCATATCGGACACACCCCGCATCATATTGTGGTCACATCGCATATCGCATCCCCATGTTTTCCCCTGCTATCCCATGTAAGCTCGGTATTGTGTTTCCTCTTACGCAAGACTAGGTTTTCCATATCCCAGGGTCCATTGCATGTACGTTGCGTTGTTTATATGTCGTCATACGTACATACACACAGTAGTACTCGAGTACATTTTTAGTGTTACATCACCAGTCGCCGTTTCTTCTTTCCCCTTCCCATTTGCGATACCTCCTGTTGTATTGTCACATCTGGGATGCTGATGGTCATCACCTGCATACCAATTGAAGGGGTCGGTACTCTCGTGGCCCGAGCGTGTGACGGCACTGGCAGCAGCCCCAATTTCATCCTAACGACATCGCCCAATTGTAGCGCAGCGCGCACGGTGCACCTGGCCAGCTCAGTAAGAACGCCCTTACGGCAGCGCGCAGGTTGGTAAGGGTGTGCTATCGCCAAGCCGAATAGCGCGCAGATTCTTTGCACCGGCAGAGAAACGCACGCGGCCGGTCCGGGAAGCATCTTCCCAGCATCCACCCCTTATGAGCAAATCCTTCCGTATCTTGCCGCACAAGAAATGCGGCATGCGTGTCTAGTGCCGGCGCCGCTTGTTCGTGCACTGGCTTTAGGTATCACGACCCAAAATAGCGGGAGCGCTGCGAGGTGCAGAGAACGTGGTGCCAGGCCCCCCTTGTAATAGACTATGTGGATGTGGATCCGCATATTTTCCAGTTCCAGAGTTCCAGAATTCGGCAGGTGATGTTGTGACGTGCAGGCCAATGGCCCCGAGAGCATCGAGGGCAACCAATGGCCATGGGAGGACTCCCCCGAGTCGACGCATGGCTGTTGATACATGTTGACTCGTAGTGTGCAGATTCGCTGATCCAGATCCCTGCCAAAGCGTTACTGACTGCTGTGATGCATTACGACGCTGATACTGCAGTTATGAGCGAACAGCTAGAGGGCACGTACAACTGACCATTGTATGCGGAGATGGCCGAGCTGAAATCGTCCGAGGACTTAAGTAGATACGTAGCAGGTCGAGGGGGACAATTGAGCGAGAGATGAGCGCTGTCGACGAGATCTGAGCATTCTCCGTCGTTAATTAATGCATGACAGCGAAGCCGAATATCGGGTGCGAGGATTGAGATAGACACGATCTCGACTGGTTCAAGCTGATCCAAGTCGCCTTGACCAGTTCGTGACCTTGTTTGGGCCTGCGTCGTTCCTAGGCCAGCTATGGACCTGGAGTGCGTGACCGTGGAGTCAGTAGGTGCACGCATGCAAGATCGACTTTTGGGCTCACAACATTGTATTCAGTACATTCCGTCAGAGGTCCCGTCCGGAACCCGACGTCAACACGGCTGCCCGCCGTACCATGCAGCATGCACGTCAAAGGACTGATGTCTGAGCAACACGACACGGGACGTGCACGCTCGAGAAAATAGTGCTACACATAGCTGCGCAGCAGGGTCCATGTCAGCAGGCCGATAGCCGAAGGAAGAGCGCACGCATACTGACCAGAGATGTACGCATGCGTTCACACAAGTGCATGATCCATCGTGAATCTTGAAGCATGATGGACGTCAGGATCAAAGCACACTCGACAGCTGCCATCTACGATCACTTTCATAAAACAGGATGCAACTATACCGTCATCTGGCGCTCGTTCCTACTTGCACCTGGCCCTTGATCTTCTCTCCCAACTGCCTTGGGCTGTGCTAGTATAGCTGCCGTTTATTAGCATTGCGGGATGCGGGGAACGATTCAATTACGCCTCCCCGCTTGCGTAGGGCTCAGTCAGCATCGCGGGTCAGTTGACGCTCCTCGGTGCTCAGAGGGGAAACAGAGGGTAAATCCACCGCGGTGCCAGCGTGCGGGACGGCGATGAGGGGCGAATAGAATAGCGTTGAACAAGCATGGCAGCAGGAACGAGGCGTTCGCCGAGGCGGGATCATCAGGAGGTGGGCTTCCGATGGGACAGCGCCTAGGGCACCTGCACCGGCGGAATTGAGGAAAGGTCGTCAAGAAGTGGAGAAGGCAACAATCGACTTACATACGCAGGCCCTCGCACAGAACGGGCCTCGGCGGCGAAGGAGCGCGTGCACGCATGGCAGGAATGGTGACTTGAAGAAGTGTTCGGCAACAGTTGCTCAGGAGCACGCGACCTATTCAGTCGTTTGATGTGCCCAGTATGTGTCCTTGTTTGAGCATTTCGAGCCACAGAGAGCGCTAAGTTCGAGATAGAGCCTGACCAGTAGATGCTCGGAAAATATCGCGAAAGCAGGCAGGTCTGTGTATGATCTTGCTGGGAAGATGGCCGAGAGTCCTCCTGAAAATCGCCGCGAACCACATGAATTAGCAGCTTGTTTCTGAGTAGAGAAGACGGCAATATAAATTTTGAAACTCAACTGAACGATCCTATACTAAGTCCCACAATTCAACTGGCTCGATGAGTAGCCTAGAGTCTACACGCACAAGGACTCAGTTGAGTTTCAGACGCCATATGATCAACCTTCGAGGCCTCAGTTCCGGCCAAAGAGGGAGCTGGCGGACGTCAGGATCCTCAGCGCGTGAAGCGGAAAAAGGTATTTGCCAACATGAAACTTCTCAACTTCAGCAACAGCACGCATACACGCGAAGCGACATCCAAGTTCCAGAGCCTAGTCTGTCGGTGGCTATCGTATATAAATGACAGTGCCAGCGGTGTTCCTAAGCGTTGACTGATCAGCGGAGGCAAAAGCGCGCCCGAATTTGGATGTCCCTGCGGCTTGGAAAGGAAGGCAAAACGCAGTTGGCTCGGGAACATCCCGAGCGCGAAGCACCGTGGCGTTAATCGCTGGGAAGGATGCGCAACGCAATAACGTTCATCAGTGGCCCGGCGACGTAGCACTGATATCCGCGGCAGAGGACGTACTCACACGTACAAGGAAACGATCAGATAGGCATTGTAAGAGCACTGAGACTTGGTCGATTTGCGTCTGCTTGGAAACAACTTCCTAAATCCTACACGAGATGGCCGAGAGGTCGAAGGGCGAACTCGAAACCGATCTTTTCGGGTCAAACACAGCAGGGGTGACTTCCCGTGCATCACCTTCGTCTGCTTCCAGGAAGATGCCAAAATCGAACCGCTCAACCCCTTCAAATATCCCATTCTCCGCCTTCCATCCGCCCCACGCGGGCGACACGCTGCACAAACGAGTGCCAAATCGAATCGGTGACAGCGAACATGGCAAGAGCAATGGATGCGACCCTGACGAAAGATCAGCCGAAGGGCAGGAGGACAGGAAGGCAGGGAATCACCTCCATCCGTTCGAACGTCCACGGAGCTGCGAAGTGGGTACTCCTTGAGGTCACTTAAGCTTTTGGACATTCCCCGCATTCAAACCCGCAGCGTCATATACATTTGATCTTGACTGCCTACATAGTCGCTGAATAACGAGAGCTGCAAGCCGTCGTACGTAACGCATGCTACAAAGCGCCTGGCCTGGTGACGATGGTGCATTGGTCATTAGCATTCGAGAAGCGATAACATGAACGAGGGCACACGCACGTTGGCAGCATGGTGGCGCCCACGATACTCTGCGATTGCCAAAAGCCCAGACATTTGGAGACGCTCCAATTGGCCAGACAAAGCCTCCGCCTTGACGAGCCCACACAAAAAAACACGCAGATCACGAACCCTATGTCCGGGGTGGCGCAAACCGAGTGCGAACATCGGAAAGAGCGCGCGAAGACGACGAAGCGCGAGCAAAGATGGCTAGCAAAGATGGGGGGCGGGCTGTACGTGGAAGAAGCAAGGGACGTCCTCGAGCTCCTGGCGCGTCGAATTTGTCGAGCCTCGTCCCACGTGGGATCCACTGTGCCATAACACACCCGGTGGGCGTACGCAGCGGCTTCAATTGAGTACTCGTTGTGGCATGCTGCTCGCACTGATGGCGCCCGAATTGAGCTTCAGAAGGCAGCATCATATTAATATCGCGAGGTGCCAATGTGACTTTCCCGAATGCTGCTCGAAGCCATTCGGTAGTCTGTTGTCCCAGGACATTAGAAGGCCAGCTCGGATGACATTGCTATTGGGTGACGAACCTCAGCGTGCTATTGGACGGCGACATTGGACTTCACAGAAACGGTGGCGCACGGGCCCACTCATATCAATGTCATCGCGTGTCAACTTGACTTCCCCAGTATCCTGTTGCTCGAGTAACTCGGCTCTTCGCGCAGACAACTCAATTGAACTGACTCACAGAATCAAAAGGCCAGCTCAAACGAGTTTCCAGTGCAGCGACGAACGTTTATTGTCGTTCGACGACCGATGACGTTCATGTATCAGGCCAGACTTTCATGGCAATAACCTCATTCCAATGAGACCGCTGAGTTGAGTAAGCCTTGAGTGACATTAGAAGGAGCGACTCACTGCCTCTACCTCCACCGTCCAGTCAACACCCGACACCCTAAGAGGTCAAATGCAATCCAGAACAATCAAAGAAACGTACCCCACATCCGGCCGCCAACTAATCAGTCGCCAAAACACACTACGTCGAGCCACCACCACCACCACCATCACCACCACCAAGAAAAAACACGCCTCACCTCACACAAGTGACAGAACGCACCGCCACGCCACGTCCAGACAAGATATATAGAAAGCATGCTGCACTGCCGAAAGATATACATTTGCGAGGGAGATTACACCATACATGCGAATTGAGCGTCCGAGATCCATCCGGCAGCCAATGGACCCGCAGACCGTACAAGCCTGCTGCTACGGGTTGTTTGTCGTGTGAGAAGGGGAAAACGGAGGCGGTGAGAGACGGAGGCGACGAAACGTTCAAGCGTGGGCCGGCCGTGGTGTCGATGAGTGGTCTTGAGTCGAGCCGAGTCGTAACGGGGTCGAGGGTCGAGAGACAAAAGATGTATGTGGGAATGTGAAATGAATATGTAGTGAACATGAAGATGGAACAAGTCGAATGGGGTGGGGCGTGCTAGCGCTACGCGGAGCAAATGGATGAAGTGAAAGGGAGGCGAGCAGATGAAGGAAGAACAAAGGAGAACGGACGAAAAGTCTGCAACTTGTAAGATCAACGGAGATGAACATGGCCTTTGCGCCCCTCGTCTCTTGTAGTTGTGGCAGGAAGGACGAAAGACATAGGCATAAGAAGGAGGGGAGACGAGCATGGCGAGGTGGGGCGAAAGTTGAGGGCCGAGATCGAGACAACGGAGGTGGATGTGCATATAAACAAGTGCGGCCACGCACGACGCCCTCCTTCACGCGGTGTCCTCCCCTTCATCTCCCTCTCACCGCGGCCAATAGTCCACGCCACTCTGCCTCCTACTCAGATCCTTCGCGCCCTGCCCCGTCCCGCCGTTCGCCCCAGGGCCCGCGCCCACCCCCGCCGCATTCTCCCCTCCAAACGGATTGCGCTGCGCCTGCGCGGCCGCGACACTCGCGCCATAGAACGATGGCGCGCCGCCCTGCACCTGGCCCTGGCCCTGCGGTGCGCGCGCGGTCGTGCCCGCAGCACCGTACGACGGGAACTGGTGGTCCGGCTGCAGCGGTGCATACATCGCGCTCATGTCCTGCCTACGCTCGACCGAGTCGAACGGCGACGTCGGCGACTGCTGCTGGATCGGGCCCTGCGGCTGCCCCTGCCCTTGCTGGGCAGTATACGTCGGGGGACCGGCGTACCGCGTGCCCGCACCTGCGCTTGCTCCGCCGGCGGTGTACGCCTGTGGAGGACTTGAGATCACGTTGCCGGCGGTGTACAGCCCGCCTGCGCCATCCGTTCTTGCAGCTCCCCGCACGTTCGACATGACGACGTCGCGCCTGTCGTCGTCGACAACGATCGCCGCGGGGCGGGTGGTACTGGTGGGCGAGGCCCGAGCTCGGCGGGGGGTAAACGTCCCGCATTCCAGCTCGCGAGGCCGCCTGCAGCAGCCAATTCCGCTTGCTGCTGAAGGTACTCAAGCTGCGGGTACGGCTGCGCGGCGGCGACCTTGCCCGACTGGCGGCGCTCCCACTCCTTCATGGGGTCGTCACGGTTGAGCACGGGCGTGAGCGCATTGCGGCCGGTGATGACATCCTGGTTCATGTGCTGCAACCGCGCGAGCGCAGGCGGGACGTTGTCCATGTGGTTGATCGTGTTCGCGCGCACGCGCGCGCCGGGAAAGTACGAGTTGCTCGGTGGGTTGGGGTTCAGGTGCGTTGAGACTGCCATGTTCGCGTTGCCGCCTCCGTTTCCTGCGGGATATTGCTGCTGGCCGGATCCTGCAGAAAGAGTAATAGCACGATCAGCAAGTCTGCCACAAATATCCGCCAGAACAAAATAACGTACTCTGTGCGGTTGTATACTGCGGCGGTGGTTGGGGACCATACGCACCACCTGCACCCGCGGCCTCTGGTGGTGACGCGTACGCGCCTGCCGAATTCGGGGGCTGCGCCGTCATATACGGATTCCGGAACGCATTGTTCGCAGCTTGCGTGGCTGCCTGTGCTTGTGCCGTGTACGCCTGGTGCTGTGCCAGTTGCTGATTGTACGTCGCTGCGTCCTGGTACGCACGCGTACCCTTCGGCTGCGACGCGACAAGCCCACCGTACGGGCGCTTCGGGTCTACCGAGTTGTTCGGTGAGTTCCCAGACGAGTTCGACTGTCCTTGTTGCGACTGGCCGGACTGACTAGGATGTCCCGACGGCTGATGGTGATGGAGGGCGGATGAATGCGAGAAGATATGAAAAAGGCAAACGACGTACCACGAAGGGCTTCGTGAATTTCTCGCCCGTGATGAACGGGTGCATCCTTGCTTGTTGTGGTGACCATCGCTCAATGGGATTCATATTCAACAAACCCTGACAGAAGTCAATGAACGACGCGCGATTGTTCAGTTCTGCAACAAGTCATCAATATACTATTAAAGCAGGCAAAGAAAATGATGGCGCACCCTTCTCCATCTCGGGTCCCTGCCTGCCCGATTTGAACGGCGGCATAGGCGCGCTATTGACGATCTCCGGCAGCGAGTTCGCCTTGAAGTACTGCTTGCCCGGCTGCTCGTTCGTGTTGTGCTCTCGAGAGTACTGCTCGAGGCTCTTGAGGCGCCATTTCTTGCGTCCGTACATATCCGAGTACGCATCGAAGAACTGGTTCGTCTGCTTGCCCATCTCCATCATATATGCTGGTGGTTGGCTGCATCGGGCCTTCAGCACCACAATACGACATACGCAGAAAACAGAACGCACCCAAGCATCTCCACAATACGCGTGATCTGGTTATACTCGCTCGTGCCGGGGAACAGCGGTAGACCCAAGAATAGCTCCACGGCGATGCAGCCGAGGGACCACATGTCGATCGCCGCCGTGTACGGCAGACCAAGGAGCACCTCCGGCGAGCGGTAGAATCGGGACTGGATGTACGTGTACACCGTCTGTCGTTCATGACATGCGGACCCAAAGTCGATCACCTTGATCTGCGGTGACTGCAACCTGCACACGACGCATTGTCAGTTAGCCTTTGTCTGACGTACAGGGCAGTTTTAGATGGAGCTAGGGTACGTACGACTTCAGGAGAATATTTTCAGGCTTGAGATCGCAGTGGATGAGGCGCGCATCTTTGAGCACCGTAAGTGCATCGAGGAGTTGTGCGGTGAACACTTTCACGAGTTGCGTGCTGAGGCCTTGGAACTGGTTCTGCTTGATGAGCTCGTACAGATTGGACGACAGCAGCTCAAAGACTAGACACAGATGGTTCTTGTGGATGAATGAGTCGCGTAATCGCAAGATGTGATGCTCGTCGTGTGGATCACACGAATTGTTCAACTACGCCATCATTAGACAGAACAGAAGAGTAAAGAAACAGAGGATACGCACGAGTTCAAGGATTGTCACCTCCATCATGCTCTGGTTGAAATACGCAGGCTTGTTTTTTACCACTTTCACCGCGACGACGTCGTGTGTTTTCATATCCTGGCATTTGACGACCTGCCCGAACGTTCCTTGCCCAAGGACGTCCAGGATCAGATACCTGAATGTCGTGAGCTGCATGAACCGAACAAAAAAAATGATGGTAACGCACTTGTGGCCCTCCTCCGTCCCAAGCCAGTCATTCACATACAAAATGTAGTCGTAGTCGTCGTTATCGTATCCCTCGTTGTGTGCGGGTTTACTCGGCTTCGTCAGCACTCGCCTCGGGTTGTGCGTCGACTCGTACTTGAAAGCCGGGTTGCAAATGTGGTATGTGTCAACGATATGCGTCGTGAGCTGACGCAAGGGCTGATAAAGACAAAAAGTTAGTATGTATGCGCATATAAGCAGACAAGCCAGAACAGAGAACCGGACACAATAAAAAACAAGACGCACCGACAAGTACAATCCCGACGCATCCATTCTCCGGCCAGCTGGTCTTGATGACACCATGGGCTTCAAATCCCTCGCATCGCGCACTCTCCTGAACCCCGATAGCCTCTTCGACTTGGTACCCTGCCCATCGACTGCCATCGGCTCGCCCGGATAGTACGCGCCACCTGCCGCGGGGCTATGTGACGGCTGGGGAAAGGGCATCGGCGTGTTCGGCGTTGATACAGAATTCACGTTTGCCGGGCGCCCGCTGGCTGTTGAGAGCAGAGTCGAGGACGACGCGCCACTGCCGGGAGCAGGAGAGGTCGTGTCCATCCCGTACGAAGGCGAGTATGGGTGCTGTGGAGAGTAGGGCGACGCCACAGGCGGTGTCATAGGATCGCTCTTACCGGGTTGACCCTGCGAATGTGCTCGTGCATGGTACGTCTGGGGCTGGTAGCCGCCGGCACTGCCTGTTGGGCCATAACCGCCCTGGGCGGCTGTGGTGGGCGAATACTGGGCCTGCTGGGAGTATGGATCGAGGAGGCCCTGATTCGCATTGGTGCGTGGGGAGCGGGCCGAGCGGGCGTCATGCTGGGTGTTGGAGCGTTTTGGGAGGTGCGATGGCGACGAAAAGTAGAGGTCCTGGTAGCCGGCGTCGGCCGGGGCGCTTGCATTGGTGTTGGCATCGGGGAACGGCGGCGGTTGGGTACGCGTTGGTGTGTGGGCCTGGTAAGCAACACTAGACGGGTAAAACGAGGTGGTGTTGGACTGTTGACGCTGGTGATTGGCGGCGCTGTTGGGTGTCAGGGAATGTCCGCCCTCGAGATCGTCCTGGGTGTGGTGCTGGTGGCGGCGGGTGCGAGAGAGGCTGCCGGCAGGCCCGAGGGAGGCACTGCGAGCAAGAGAGGGAGAATTGTGGGTGTGGGACGATGCAGACAGGTACGGGAGAGATGTTATGCCCGTGTCCTCCTCCATGAGTTGGGATACGCGCGGAGGGCGATTACCTGACGGAGGTGGAGGGTTGGAGGGAGACTGTTGTGTGCGGAGATGGTGCGGGGGAGGAGGTGGGGGTACAGATGCAGGGTATAGATACGCGCTCTGTGCAGCCTGGGCAGAAGAGCTGAGGACGTCGTGGTTGTGCTGAAGTCCAAGAGCGGGACCAGGGCCAGGGGTGTGGTGGGCCTGGGTCTGCCAGCGGGGGAGGTCGAAGTCTTCGTTGTTGGCACCAGTCATGTACGCCAGTTCGGGCTCTGTCATCGTCTCCCGATCGGGGCGGGGGAGTGAGCGGGGGTGCGGGCGACGACAGCAACGGCGACGACGACGGCTTGGAGGGAAGGAGAGATGTGCTCAAGGCTGTGGCGGGTCGACGAGAGGCATGACAGCGGCAAACGAGAGCAGTGGCACCAGCTCGGCGCCGCGCGACTCATCGATTCCCCAACTTATCTCTCTCCACCATTCCTCTTTTTTTCCTAGTTACTCTGTATTCTACGTTTCTAGTTCTTTCAGCGTCTTCACCAGTGCCTTCTCCATTTCCATCGCAATCTGTGTTTCCGCCCCTGGTCCCATCGATGCCGACGCCGGAATATCCACGCTCAGGAACACCTGCTTCTTGAATCGCCGAGCTATCCAAAACCATGCATAAATACCCAAAATTGCCCAGCACAGACAGGCTCCAGAGTACATACAGAGGCGTTGGGCCATGCCCAGTGCAACGTCCGTGCTCGAGCAGAAGAGCGATGTACCTGGTGCTACAGCGTTCGTCTATGTTTGTGCACGGAAGTTCATATGGGGAATAGGAGCATTCCATCAGAACCGGCGCGGATATGTGAGTCACGGCCAGAAGAACACGCACGTCCGTCCGCAGTGCGAGGTTGGGCGGCATCGCGCATGCCCAGTCGCGGGCAAGGTGCCCGCTGCGCATGATCTGCTCTGCGCTCGCACCCGAGCGCTCGGCCGTGCCAATCCAGAGNATGTACGAGCCGACNAGATGCGTCACTTGGATCGTAAATGCGGGCTCAGAGGGGGCCGTGGGCGGGACGTGGTGTGTGGTCACCCGGATGGAGGTCATTGTTATTGATCGAGTCGCGTGGCTTACAGAACGGGACGCGTCGAGCGCCCTCACTCGAAGTTGACGGTGCGCCTCAAGGAGCTCCACTGGTTTCAGACTTAACATTACATTACTAGTGTCGTGCTTTCTGTCAAACCGAAGATAGCTGCGCATCCATCCGACGGAAGCTACAAAATCGTTGCTATATGGCTTGTGTAATTTTTTTTCGGACCGTGATTCCCTTCAATGACGTCGGGTCATGGGCGACCTGCAGCTGCCAGAGACTGGTAAGTTCGTTTCAAATACTTCATCACAAGAAGTTGTCGTTCATCAAGTGTACAGAGTATGATAGTTTCTTCTCAAATGATGACAGTGAGTTCTGGTTTATTCTGCCCATGCGACTGAGTTCCTGATGTTAAGGCTATCGGGGTCTAGCACTAACACCGCCAATCCTATCAGTCCTCTGCTCAGTGTTCGACCTTTATTGGATAGGACAGCATTCTGTGGCATCTCTGAAGAGCTGCCGGTCGAAACAGCACTCCTTGCGGGCGTCACTCTTATGCCCGAATCCGGCGGGTCTCGCACGAGTCGGGTCACTCCGAGTTGCTATCATTCACCTGTCTCAACCGCGATTTCCGCAGCTTACAAAATCTATGCTACCTCTTGCAGCACATCTTTGGGCGAAACAGAGATGTTTCTTTTTGACAACCGCGCGACTGCTGCAGACGAGATCAAGAACCTTGGGAGACAGATCCCAGGCTACAACTTCCCCGGCTCGATCCTGCGCAGCTTCACCGTCTTGGGCAATCTTGATCGCTGCCGTTACTTTGCCATCGACGCAGCTTCTGGACCGAAGCAGCCAAGGTCGGTGGTGTGTGATAAATTTATTCCTTACTGCGAGACTTACAGCAGACTATTCTTCATTGTCGAGACACCTAATAGTAGCAGCTGTGGGGCTGCTTTTGTGCGGCATTTGTGAAAGGATTTGGTAAGTTTTCCCTCTACAAACACTTAATCTATGCTATGTTCCTATCATCCTTCCAGGTCCAGCATACGTCCGCAGCAAGGATCTCCCCTTACATTGCCTGAACGACAAAGAAAATGCAGCATACGCGCGTGAACCGCAGTGTTCTCCTGGCACTGCACACCCCCGTAGCTTGATCATAATAATTCCGCCTCATACCTATGCGTCTCTTAGACCAAATAAATAATCGATTATTTGCCTGAGCAAAATTACAGCCTTTATAGACCCTTATTGTGAGCTTACATATTTGTTGTAACACAAAACTGTGGAGGACGTCGCGTGAACATGCGTGAACACACGAATGAACGCGTCGAGTGCGCGCTTTGCTTTTTGTCCTCCCTTGAAGTTTTCCGTCATGCCGCTGCACACACGCTAACCTTCCGCAGCGCACGCTTTGCCTTGCTCCCGTCGCCTGCACATTGTCCGCAGCCTTTCCGAGCGCCAGGAGCTGCGTCGTGTCGCACCGAAGCCACCTGGCCTCGCATAAAGGTATCTTTGACCCGACGCCGCCGACATCTCCCTCCAACCGTCGCTCGTACACGTCTATCCGTGTCTACATCGCCGTCTCGCCATGGAAGTGATAGAGATCACCTCATCTCCTTCACCCTCGCCCCCGCCACCCAAGCGCCGCCCCGCGCGTGCTGCACCCCGCAACCGCACCCCGCTCTTCCTCCCCGAAGAGCCCCCTCGACGTGATTGAGCTCACCGACTCGGAATCGGACGATGCGCCCCGCAAGCGGCGCCGCACGATCTCTGGAGCGTCTGTGACCGTCGCGGGGCCCTCGACAATAACCCCATTGCGCAGACGCGAGCAGAAGCCCAGGTGCGTGCGTTGCCTCTCTTATTGCCAAACAATAGCCCTGACACGGGCCCACAGCTCTGCGGCCAGAAGCATCCCCAAGCCCTTTCCGCTTGCCCGCTCGCCGTCGCCAGGTCCTGCCCCCCGACGCAGCTCTGCAAGCCAGCACGCCCCCGAGCCTTTTCCATTCCACAATTCGGCGTCTGTAGAGCCTGCCGCTGGCGTTCCACAAACGCACAGCGCGACACGACCTGCGCAGAACCGCGATCTCGTTCCGAATGGGCTCCTGGGCGCCATTCCGCCGCCTGCGGAGAATGTTCAGCCACCCGCGTTGGACGCACAACCACAACCGCCACCAGCGGCAGATGAACCTGCACCCGCCCCAACGGACGAGCCCCGAAGAACAGCTTGACAGGTACGTCGCGCAGGTGCTCGAAGTCATCCCGGACGTGTCCGCTGCGCATGTATACGGCCTGCTGGAGCAGCACCGCGCGCAGTTCAAGGAGCAGCTCGTCGACTGGGTCGTCCATCTGCTCTTCGAGGACCCGAGCTACCCAAAAGCAGACAAAGAGAAGGCAAAAGCGCAGAGTGTCGATGCACCCGCGCAGGAGCCCGAAGTGGACTACGTGAGCGAGGGCCGGAAGAAGGGCGAAGGCGCATACGTGCAATTGGCTCTCGTACGTGCGCGCTTCGTTTCTGTGCGTGCGTTCAACCTGATTCAGACACCATGCAGGCGCAGCTGCAGGAGGACTTCCCCGACATGCACCAGGTCGTCGCGCACGTGCTCCACGAATCCCGCCGCCTCTACGCGCCTGCGTTCTTCCTTCTCAAGCGCTACCGCGAGGAAGGTAATGTACCCAAGAAGCGCACGCCTGCCGTCAGGAGCAATGGCAAGGCGAAGGCCTCCGACGAGCTGCTCGCGCAGTTCGAGAAGGAGCGTGCCTGGGTCGTCCGGACGGCACAGCAGCAGCGCATGAAGCTCGATGGGGAGCTCGCTGCACAGATCAACGAGGAAGAGTACGAGGACGCGAGCGGGCTCGAATGCGGGTGCTGCTTCACCCCTTCGCCATTCGTGCGTGCTCCCTCGTCCCGCTCCCCGCACTGATCGCTGAACCTCGCCGCACGCACAGGACAAGATGATCCAGTGCCCCGACGCGCACCTCTTCTGCTGCGACTGCGTCATCGCGTACGCCGGCACCAAGCTCGGGGAGCACAATCCCAACCTCACATGCATGGACACGTCCCAGTGCCCCCTGCGCTTTCCCGACTCGGAGCTGCGCCGTATCCTCCCCGACAAGCTGTTCGCGCTGTACGAGCGCGTGCGCCAGCGGCGCGAGGTCGAGGCCGCGGGGCTCGACAGCCTTGAGGAGTGTCCGTTCTGCGATTGGAAGGCGATCATTGAGGCGGATTTCGAGGAGGACAAGGTGTTTAGATGCCAAAATGAGGAATGTATAAAGGTGAGCTGCAGGAGGTGCAAGAAGGAGGTGCGTGTTTGCGTTTCTAATCCCACGGGCCCAGTGTTGAATGCTGGTTGCGGTGGTGTTTGTAGGATCATCTGCCTAAGAGCTGTGAAGGTGCGTCTTGAGCATTAAGGCAATTTGCATCGACTGACTCTAGTGTCTGCAGAGGTTGAAGAGGACAAGAAACTCGATGGCAAGCACGCAATCGAGGAGGCTATGAGTACGTCTCCGTCTAGAAATTTTCCATTTATCTATCTGACCTATATCGTGCAGCTCGTGCTCTCATGCGCAACTGCCCGAGATGCAAGAAAGGTTTGTTCATTCCCTACTTGCAATGCTGTACGGTCATGCTCAACAGGATACTTTGCGTAGCTTTCATCAAGGAGTCGGGCGTACGTCATTCTTCTTGGTCGTCGTTGTACTCAATCTCACTGCTTCCAGTGCAACAAAATGACCTGCCCCAATTGTCGCACACTCTCCTGCTACATCTGCCGGCAGATAATTGACGGCTACGAGCACTTCGACCGCGTATGTTCCGCTCCGCCCTCCGTACGCTTCCGTCTGACATCTGATCATGCCTGTAGAGCGACCCCACTCGCACTCGCGCTGCGTCCAGCTCCAAACAACAGAAATGCATTCTCTGGGACCCTGTCGAAGCGCGTCATGCTAATGAGGTGCGTCCCCCTCTCTTCACCAAATGTCACCCCATCTCGTTAACATTCTGCACCATAGGTAACCGAGGCCGCTAAGAAAGCACTCGAGGAATACAAAGCAGCCCACCCCGATGTTGCCGATGAAGACATCAAAGTGGACCTCCCAGCACCCGTGCCCGTAGCTGTGCCCGCCGCCGCACAGGTCGCACACATGCAGCCCCTGCCAAATGACATCCTCCTTTACGGGCAGGCGCGTGGGCTGCCGCATGTGCAGGTGTACGCCAACGGGCCGCATGTGCCGTACATGATGCGCATGCGCCGAGCTGCATGCGCAAATCCAGCCCCCGCCCCTGCGTTGGCCCCAAGGATGGGGCCTCTCGCGCCTCCGGCGGCCAGGATTGCTGAGCGACTGCGGATAAGGGAGGAATATAACCGGGCTCAAATGCAGGAGTTAATGGCTCGCGCGCGGGTGCCGCCGCCCGTGGTACCGCCCGTGGTGCCAGCGCCGCCGCCCAGGCGAAGCGCGAGGAAGCGTAAGCGGGCGTAAGGTATGGCTGGGGGGATTCATATGTACATTGGTTTTTTCCCAGTGAAAGGTGAAGGTGTCCAGTTATGGTAGAGCACGGTATGCTGCATACCATAATCCGTCGATTTTTTTTCGCAGTGCTTAGTGTATATGTTGTCATGCTTTATATCCCTATGTACTCTACGTACCATAACGCGGCCCTCAATGCCACATATTCTGTCCTCGATCTATGAGTATCACCCTCGTGCTCTCGCTTTCCGCGCAGCTACGACCGCCCGGAAAGACTCTAACGCCTCCGCGTCGCCCTCTGGCAGATCTTCGTCGTGCGGAGGGAGATATCCAAACCCAGCGTCCAGCCCGGCATAGCGCAGGGGCATCGTCTTCCACCACAGCTCCCAGCGCTCTTCCACCAACAACTCCGTAAGACACTGCAACCCATCCGCGAGCCGTCCGTAGACAACAGACCAGACCATCTCCGGCACGTCCGCGAAGTCCTCCATCCCGATCTTGCACTCCCGCAGCTCCAGGCGCGTGAGCGTGTCCTTGTGCCGCAGGATGAACTCCTCCGTGCCCGTGGACTCGTGGAACAGGATGCGCCGCAGCGAGAGTGAGGTGAGGTGCGGATAGTGGAAGTCCGCGAGGGAAAAATTGGGCGCGAGGCCGAGGTCTTCGGCGCTGTGCAGCGCGAGCGTGGTCAGCGCAGACCCGGCGTACAGGCTCGCGGGCAGCAGGAAGCACTGGGGGATCGTCAGCGTCCAGAACTCGACGTAGGGGTCGAGCTCGTTGAAGCCTTCGTGGTCGTAGCCGACGCATTTGTTGGCGATGTGCAGGTGCTGGAGGGGGGAGAGGAGGTTGTGGAAGGCGGGCTGGTCGAAGGCGGGGTCGTGGATGGACGAGAGGTTGAGGAGTGTCAAGGAGCGGAGGGTAAGGTTGGGCGATGCGGCTGCGACCGTGACGCCGGTGAGGACTGCTCGTTCGGTGCGCAGCTCGTCGGAGACGATGTCTATGTCCATTGCGTCCTCTTCCATCCATTCGGGATGGAAGACCAAGCGGAGGGCAGAAAGATTTGGCACGTTATGGAGGAGGGAGAAGGCTGCCTCGACGGTCTCAATCGTCTTTTCGATATCTGGGTCCTCCGTCCTTTCTATCCTTCAATCTCAGAGACGTTGCGGGCAGAATCAACTAAAGAACAAGAACGGACTCACCTTCGTCGTTTGACTGCCCATAGTAGTTTGCGCTCGAGTCCTGGAAGACAACCTCTTGGACGTACTGTGCCAGCACATTGTCCTCCAGAATACGCACAAATGCTTGCGCGCTTCTTGCCCGATCGCGGACGCATAGGCTACGGAACGCAGTAGCAGTCGCTAAACCGTGCCAGGTTTTGCTGGTTGCACGGAGGGATCTTAGGGCACGCGGTGATGCCACGTCGGCGATCGACAAGAGGATTTCGGTGGGGAATGAAGACATGCTACTGGGTAAGCAGACTAGAGAGACGTGGTACTTATATAGTGCGCAGCGAACGCGCTGAAAGGTAAGATGCCGTTGACGAGATGTTGCCAAGGTCACACTGGTCCTCGTGTATCATGGTTTAGGTCGCGCGCCCATGATCGGGCGTTCCTGTTGGCCTGCACTGCTGGAAAACCTTCACAGCATTCTGTCAAAGTCGGAAGTATAGCAGTACAACAATGCCAGCCAACCAGCACTCCAGGTCGAAGTCCACTGCCAAAAAGTCACAGCAATCGGGATGTAGTTATGCCGCATACCCACTCCTTCCCGGCACGATTCCATACACTGCTCCTTCTCTTCCAAACATCTTCTTTAAATCACCAACGAGCTCCTCCGGCTTCTCATGCGCGGCGAAATGACCTCCGCTGGGATGCCACGAGTCAAACACAACGTTCCCGGCCAGTGACAACCACCTGCGAAACCAGACGGGTCATCGAATGCCGTTGTAGAAAGCTGGATGCACATACGATTTAGGTGGGGCATTGAGCTCCTTCGGGAAGCGCGACACCCCAAGCGGGACGGTGAACCTCTTGAGCCCCTTCCCGCGCTGAGCATGCTCGAAGTAGATCCGGGCAGACGCAGTGGGTCCAGCACGCGAGAACCAATATATGGATACCCAAGTCAGGACTGCCACAAGCAAAACAGGATCCCAAGTTAGTGAACTGCGGGCTAGACGCCTCCGAGATGCGGTACCTTCATCGTCTTCCCAGGGATATGCGTCCGTCCAAGTTACAAGCTTTTCGTAAATCCACGCGAGGAGCCCGACTGGCGAATCGGCGAGCGCGTAGCCCAGCGTCTGTGGACGCGTCGACTGCTGCTGGTTGTACCCGCGCCCGGTCTTCGCGAACTCGTCTTTACGGGCAAGACCGGCTTTCTCCTCTGGAGTGTACCACGACAGAACGTCCCTCAGTTTTATGAGAGGACTGGACGTCCAGCTTGGCCCAGGTGGGCTGTGCGCGGCCAGTGAGATACGTTCAAATGTCAAAGGTGCACAACGAACCAGGGAAAATTGGAATGGCATGCCTTGACATGCTTAGGCCCATACAAGTGGGCGATGTACCCCGTTATCTACACTCCTCCATGAGGATCCTCCAAGATCAAGACATGGATAGAGATCCAACTTACATGGCTGCCCCAATCTCCTCCCTGCGTGACGTACTCCTCATACCCCAGCGCAAGCATGAGCTTATGCGCGACCTGGCCAACCATAGGATTCAGTTCTCCAGCTAGAACACGCCGCGAATAGCAACAAAGTGCTCACCTCGGCATATTGCGCAAGCCCAAACCCCTTCTTCTTTGGCGCCTCCGAGAACCCAAAGCCCGGCAGACTCAGCGCGACAACATGAAAACTCGGCTTCTCTTCCTCCTCCGCCATCAGCAGGGGCAAGACCTTGCGCACTTCGATGAAACTTCCTGGCCCTTCGTGCGTTCGTCAGCAACATCCGCCCCAACGTACCCATACACGAGAGATAGCACTCACATCCATGCACGAACAGCAACGGTATGGCGCCCTCTACAGCGCTCTTCTGGTGCACATAGTGCACATTCAGCTCCCCAAATCCATCAACGGGAATGTCGCACGTGAACATCGGCAGCGTGTTAAGCAGCGCCTCGGCCTTGCGCCAGTCGTAGCCGTCCATCCAGTGCGCGACGAGGCGCTTCACGTCCGCAAGTGGCGCGCCGTACTCCCAATTCGCGTCATCGAGTTCGTCAGGGAAACGCGTGAGCGCGAGCTTCTGGTGAAGCAGCGCGAGCGCGTCGTCGGGGATGGAGATTGTGAAGGGGTTCTCGTTGGACAGGGACATGAGAGGAAGATGGGGAGGTAAAGACGGCCAATGAACGTTGCACGCACTTTATAACATATACGCTGAACTGCGATCAGCGGGTGTTAGGCGTCAATTGTGAAAGATGTATATTGCTCTGATAGTACTGATGGTGGAATCATACGTACCGCTGCATGAGGTTCCGACGGACTCCAAGTTCGTAATATTGAGAATGACTCGGGTGGGACTATTGGATTACTGCCAAAAGAGATGGCAGACCTTATCCACCCAGCCTGCACTTGTTCCTATATTTCTTCCGCTTGTACTTCATAGCATCCAAGATTCGAAATATCGTAAAGCTGGAAGGTCTCTGGAGGGAGATAATGTGTTGCAAGCCCTTCCCTCCGTCAGTTTCGGAAGTCGCCGAGTGATAAGCGCGCGTCGCCACGTCGACCCTAGAGACTCGCGCGTCTCCTCCCTCTTCCTTCACTTTTCTGTCTTTCACTACCCGTTATGTTTGTCAAAGCGTCACTCGCTTTCCTCGTCGTGTCGCTTGCGGCACTGTTCTGCGCGCAGTCGGTCGAGGCGGCGCGTGGTCCCAAGATCACGCACAAGGTCTACTTCGATATCAAGCATGGTGACAAGGATATGGGTCGTGGTACGTGTCTTCGTATAACCTGCGGTCGCTTTGAGTTGACGGGGTTGTCAATTATATAGTCGTCCTTGGCCTCTTTGGAGGAGTCAGTCCAATCTGCAACTTTTCTCGCTCAAGTGCTGGCAACATTGACCCCGTGAGCCGTTTGATATAGACCGTCCCCAAAACCGTGGAGAACTTCCGCGCGCTGTCCACCGGCGTGAAGAAGGATGGCACTGCTATCGACTATGGCTACAAGGGCTCCAAGTTCCACCGTGTCATCAAGAACTTCATGTATGTATTCCGCTCGTTGGAGTTGAGCTTCGCTGACACGTCTGGCGTTTTATAGGATCCAGGGTGGTGACTTCAGTAAGTCTTTAAGGGTACTTGTAGCCACCTCAGATATCTCATGCAGGTCGTTCAGCTCGTGGTGACGGTGCTGGCGGAAAGGTGTGTTTTGTGTTGTGTCATTTATTTTGAGGGAGACCGATGTACCCGTCCATTAGTCCATCTACGGTGACAGGTTCCCCGATGAGAACTTGTAAGATTATGGCATCGTCCCGAGGTGATGCGGCGGCTGAACAGCGTGTTTAGCAAACTCAAGCACACCACCCCCGGCCTTCTCTCTATGGCTAACGCAGGCAAGGATACCAACGGTACGCTTTTTTTGTCTTGTTTTGATGCCTTGCAGCCGTCTGACCTCATATCTAGGTTCTCAGTTCGTAAGTGGAATTCATAGGCTTTGACCATGCTGTGTTCTCACGATCACTATTCAGTTCATCACCACGGTCGTGACCAGCTGGTTAGACGGCAAGCACGTAGGTAACGTCACTTTAGAATCTGTTTCACGGGACTCACGTATCTTTCCAGGTTGTTTTCGGCAAAGTTCTTTCGGGCATGGATATCATTCACGCTATTGGTTGGTGTACTTTCGCATCAATTATTGCAGAAGCTCATTTCTTCCTCAGAGGACGTCGCAAAGGGCAGAGGTGACCGCCCTGAAGAGGACGTCGTCATTCACGACTGCGGAGAGGTTAGTATCCAGGATCTCTATTATACATCTCTTGCTGACGGATTCTTCCCCTGCAGCTGCCTGTCGAGCCCGAGGTGGACACGGACGGAAAAGAGGTGCCTCTCCACGCTGAGCTCTAGCCAGCCATTATCTATGTATAAGATATCATACAAATAAAACGGGATTTGTCACTGCAGGACGTTGAACTCACCTCGCTCCCACCCGCTGTCGCTTCTCCCGNATCTGCGCCCGCCGAGTCGGCCCCGCAGGCCGTGTCCTCTGCCTCTGCGCCCTCGGCCGCCAAGGAGACCTCCGCGCAGGAGGCTGAGGCCGAGGCCATCGATCTCGACGAGTACCCGTACCCGCACACCGAAGGTTACAGCACCGGCAAATACCTGTTCTTTGGGCTGCTACTGCTCGCGGTGCCCACAGGCCTGTTCCTCATCCTTGGAGGCAAGCGCTGGTTGCTTCGCGTCCTTGGGGGCCGTCATGGACAATACCGCAAGGTGCACAATGATATTGACTTGGAGAAATAGAGTGGACGGCTGGTCATGGGTGGTGGTAGTGCGGTGGGGGGTAGCCGTAGAATGTGTCGCTCATTTGGTTGTGTTGCTATAGATCACGCAGGTGCATGTGTGCGCTGCGCTATCTTCGTTAGACTGGTAGAACAGCGTATTGCTCTGGTCGTGTCTAATGTGTAAAATACTCAGATCCGTCCCTCGTTTGTATTTAAGGACAATAATGTATTAGAGGGTATAGATATCCGCGAGAAAAGTACAACAAATAAAAGCAAGGTATCCAGGGTTCCGAGACACTACAAGGATGATGGAGAGAAACTGGCGTACACCGGGAGTAAGAGCAGCAGTGTACCACACAGTGGCCAAAGTGAAGAATGCAACGAGGAGCTGCCGGACTCGCCAGAGCCAGCCGTGGTTGAGGTATTTGGACTATACGTTCCAAGTGTCAAACTGGGAACGAAGAACAAGAGGGGGTGACATACGGTATCCCGTTATCGTCTGAGAAAGAAGGACAGGTATTATTCACATTTCCCTGTATTGTTCACTTTAGTGAGCGTCGCCCGTCCATGATCTTGTTGGCACTTACGGTTGGATTTACAGGACAGCACACACTGTCCCCGAGATCAACTACACTCCCCAGAGCTGCGGCACTCTTGGAGCCCGCCCAATTAGGCTTGCAGTCGACAGTTTGGTAACTGACATTCCAAACGCCAAAATCGGTGTAACCTGAGAATCGAGGCATCAGTCTCTCTCAAAGAGAGTGCACTGAGTTGTGCATACCATATAACGCCTGATCGGACGGGAAGAAATCGTCGGGTATAGAGGATGACGGGAAAGCTAAGTCAAAATTAAGGTAGTTCCCCGCTCTGTTATGGTCCCAATTTTGTTAGAAAGAGTAGTCCATGGATATATTTATACGCACGCGTTGGGTCCGCTGGTGGTAGCATTACACCACCCGGTCTTGCTCAACGGGCAGAGGTCTGTGACTTTCACCACAATGCTCTTTTGCTGGGGCGGAAAGAAGGGGGGATCCGAGAGGAATGTGTTGAGCAATGTGAGCTTGAAGCATCGGCCGCAGGACGGACCATACGCAGTGCTGCTGCCGAATGCCATCTGGTTTAATGCCGCGGTCGGGTAATGAGTGCTGTCCGCGGTGCATCCACAGGATGCAATATAGTCGTTCGGGAGGGTATAATGGGTCATGGTCGCAACACCCGAGGAGGGATAGTCGATCCATTGCGTTGCTTGCGCTGTGGAGACAAGACAAGATAGAATTACGATGAAAACATAGCGGTGAGAGGAGAAAAAAGAGGGGCCCATAGGTGTGGCCATTTTTGTAAGGGGTATCATCGCCTGAGGCAGGCAGCCATTGCCGACACGATCAAGCAGAGTGCACAAGGATAGCTCACGTCGACGGCCCTGAGAAACAATGTCGCAGCATGGCAACTGTGGGCGTTATCCAACTGCAGCCGCTGCCGGCGGTTGTATAAGGGCGATTAGATTAGATTTTCTTCCTCGGTCCAGAGCCGCTCGTCCACCTCCGTCGTGCCAGCTTTTCGGCTACTCTCCTGAACGTACTCGCCGGACATGAAGCTTCTGTATCCAGCTTCCAACAATCTGTCCCACCTTAACGACCTCTCGACCTCCATAAAAATTGCCCGGCACTCACCCTGCAACGCGTGTGAGTCATGTCCTGGCCTGCACCCTTCACCCTCGTTCGACCTAGTTCGCGACGACAAATCCTCCAAGAATTCCCTCGTGGACCTCGCACAGTACGGCTCGGATGACGACGACGGAATGGCGACATACCTTCTATCTTGTGATTGTGGACATTCTGTGAAAGACCACGGCGCAGACGAGACTGCGGTGGATCAGGCGGAATATGCGCGACGAGCACGCGTCGCAGTGAAGATCGACGAACACCTGGAGGTAAGTCCTCGCTTCTGGTGCCTTTCCCCATAAATTATGGCAATGAAACATGTTGAATGGTACTTGACAGGTGCGGAGTTTGAATGAGCGCATGTATAGCCTTGCTCACCTCCACGTTTCTAACAGAACGCTGGCCGATTGCTCGACTTCGAGTACTCAGATGAGGATATAGACTCTCTTCGACATCAGATGCGCATCCCAGTATCTTTCGTGACCTCACTGGCCGAAGTCATCACCTCACCGGGTAAGCGGCTCCCACCGTATCACATTCGCCACGCGGCAGACACACTCATCGTGCTCTTCGGTACGGGCCTTATACAACATTCTTTCACCTGCAGAGAAGCCTCCCCCCTCGTCGGGCTCTTCGCACGTGAGCGAGAGGATCTCGCAGCCTCCCGCCAAGCGACGGCGCGTGTCCCTCTCTTCCCTCAGTGACGCCGAAGACGACGAAGAAGACCGGCCGCTCGCCGCCCGGATGGCGTCCCATTCCGCTCACAACCGCCCTCCAGAAAATGGTGCTCGCCAGCATGATAGACGCGGTGGCAAGAAGACATCAAGGAAGGAGAATAAGGCTCACACTGCGCCCATGTCGCTGGCACCACCGACAGGCGAGCTGCAGGCGGAGATGAACGGAGAGATATCGTCGATGCATGGATACGCACAGATCGTCAAAGTTGAAGAAAGAATGGACGAAGGCCAGCTCGACCGGCTTGTCACTGGTGTCACGGTCGACACAGAAGGTGGTCCTGCAAGCGCAGTAAGGGTAAATCCTTTGTGCTCGCACACGCGCGCTTAGCTGATGCCCTTATACAGCCTCCAATAAAGCCGGAGAAGCCGTCAGCAGTTGAACTCCGTAAAGGTATCATCCAGATTATACCCGTAGAGAACGACGGCCAGCCGCGTTCCCTTGTCATCCTCACCAACCTCAAGACGCTATTCCAGAAGCAACTGCCTGTCATGCCTGCAGAGTATATTGCTCGGCTAGTTTTCGACTCAAATTCCAAGGCACTCGCCATCTGCAAACGCG
Organism: Dentipellis fragilis; assembly: GCA_004679275.1. Lineage (NCBI taxonomy): Eukaryota > Fungi > Basidiomycota > Agaricomycetes > Russulales > Hericiaceae > Dentipellis > Dentipellis fragilis. The sequence continues at coordinate 33,153 of SEOQ01000110.1, forward strand.
GATACAAGGTGGTTGGAGGAATCTGCTACCGGCCTTTTCCTCACAGAGGATTTGCAGAGATCGTATTCTTTGCAACCGCGTCTGTAGATCAGGAAAAGGTAGGTTTCACCTTGACCTATCATATATTTTGTCTCATCAATGGCCAATTAGGGGTACGGTGGACTGCTCATGGATCACTTCAAGGCCCACATCCGACGCACATACCCCGAGATGATGCACTTTCTAACATACGCAGACAATTACGCTGTCGGATACTTCAAGAAGCAGGGCTTCACCAAAGACATCAGCCTCGATCGTTCCGTGTGGGCCGGCTACATAAAGGACTACGAAGGCGGAACGATCATGCAGTGCACGCTCCTGCGTCGGGTGGACTATCTTGCAACACGAGAAGTCCTGACCGCCCAGCGCGAGGCGATTCTGTCTAAGATCCGCCAGATGTCGAAGAGTCATGTAGTATACGAAGGGCTGCCGCAGTTTCAGAACGGGCAGGGAGATGGAGAGGGCGTCTATGTTGACCCGAGAGACGTGCCTGGTCTTAGTACGTGCTGAGGTTCTGCTTTTGTTGACTTGGCATGGTATTAATATGGACATTTTGAAAAGGGGAAAGCGGCTGGACGCCTGCGATGATGACAACGTCAGTCGTCCTCTTTGGGCGTGACTCTGGCCCGCGCTTATTTTTACCAACTCTCGTTTTCATTGGCAGGAACGGCGTTCCGAACAAGAAGAATGCCGAACGTGCCGCTATGGAACGTATTCTATCCGAGCTGCAGAATAACCCGTCTGCATGGCCCTTCCAGCAGCCCGTGAATGCCAACGAGGTGCCAGATTATTACGAAATAATCAAGAATCCTATGGGTGCATATCTCTTGCACGATCTCTTCTACGTCTGTCCGCTGACCACATCCGTTCCACCGCAGACTTCAGTACCATGGAACACAAACTTGAAGTTGGACAGTATCCCGACCTGGATGTGTTCCTCGCCGATGCCAGACTTGTATTCAACAACTGTCGGCTCTTCAATCAGGAGGATTCCATCTACTGGAAGAACGCCAACAAGGTTGAGAAACACATGGATGAAATCGTCGCTCGGCTCCGCGAATAGTTGGGGAGATGTTTATACCTGTGCCAGCGTTGTAGTTTCTTCCCCTCGGACACTTTCGGATTCCCGGTTATTGTATCCCTAGATGTACAATACTTATATTACTTACAACTATTTTATATCAACACTGTATTCACCATGCTCGTCGATCGTTCCGTCGAGCACTCACATTCATGAGATGCGGCGTTGGGTACATTCGCTTGGAGCTTAGGTGGACTTCACGAGGCCTCTGACGCGGGTATGTTGTCGAGACAGATCGCTCGTATGATTACAGATATTGTTACTGCGTCAATCCTACACAAACGTCGATGCACACCATAAATACAAACACAAGTCATCTCCCGCAGATCAACGAGCGCCGGAACTGGAAGTAGAGCCACGGCCGTGACCGCATCAAGACCCTGCTCAACGCTGGCCGTCTGTAGTATCACAATCACAGACACAGTCAGCAAAACGCCCCTAGCCTGCACTTGAGCGCTAAAACACTCACAAGCCTTGGTGGCATATCCGCCGTGGCCGACGATGACGTTCTGCGGCTCCTGGGGATGGGCCTTGAGGTAGTTCTCGAGGATGCTCTTCACGCCGTTGGCGTACCGCGCCTGAGCATCGAGCGTCGTGCCGGAGTAGTGGGGCACCATGCCGTTGCCGCCNCCGAGGGGGTTCTTCATCGTGCGCCAGACGTGGTCCCGAGGCGCAGGCTGGACATTCCAAACATCACCGGCGTAGCCGGCGAGCTGGCCGCTCGAAACTGCCGCAGCGACGGCGTCCTTGTCGCAGATGGCGCCACGGGCGGTGTTGACGAGCCATGCACCCTGGGTAGAACGATCAGAACACGTGAGATGTGAGAAAGAAGGGTTGATAACGTACTTTCTTGAAGTGCTTGAGGAGTTCGGTGTTCACGAGGCCACGGGTGCCATCGTGCAGCGGGCAGTTGACAGTAACGACATCGCACTGGGAGACGAACTCCTTGAGGTCTTCGACGCGGCGAGCCCGGACGGCCTTCGAAGCCTCTGCAAATGACAGCTTATTGACGAGAAAGAGAAGCTAAGAGGGGCGTATGCGTACCAGCCGGGAGAGCTGCGTAGTCGTAGTAGAGGAGCTCCTTGCAGTCGAACGGCAGCAGACGCTGGAGGACACGGTACCCAATACGGCCAGCACCAATCGTGCCGACGACCTTGCCCTCTAGATCGAACGCTGCCCGTGCAACCTGTGACACTTGCCAGTCACCGCGCTCAATCATCTGAATGCCGGTTCCAGTCAGTCGACATATGCTCCAATAGCCCAATCGATGAGGACACGAACCTCGTGGGCAGGAACGAAGTTCCGGACGAGGAGAAGGATGGACATCACGACGTGCTCCGCCACGGAGACCACATTAGAGCCCGAGACTTCGAGAACTTGGATCTTGTGGGTGACCGCAGTGTCGAGATCAACATGGTCGGAGCCGACACCGGCAGTAATGCAGATCTTGAGATTCTTCGCCTGCAATGCGCTGCCGTCAACACCAGCATTTCAATTTCTACGTGCGGATTGACGTACTTGCTTAATGAGATCGGCAGTGAGGTAGCCGGGGTGGAAGGGGGTGGTGATCAAGACCTCGGCCTATGACATAGTTAGTACGCTTTAATCGATTAAAAACTCGTTGGGGACGTACATCAACGATGTGCTTGTGGAAGGCACTATCAGGGCCCTCCTTGTCGCTGGTGACCTATCACGAGCGGATAGGGGTAAGAAGCAGGATGGTGTCTTAGGAGCGGGCCGCGTACAATATATTCGTGGCCATGAGATTCGACGAATTCGCGGATCCCGAGCTGCATCCAGAATAAACAAAGCGATCTAGAAGGTATGCCGGGGCGGACGTACCTCGTTCTCGACAGTTCCGAGCAGACGGGGCTCTTCCTCAGCAGCCTTTCCGCCGTCGTACAAAATAGCGAGGACCTAACCAGACTGGACATGAGCGTGAATCCCCTTGGCATGCGTTAACGCCGACCTTCATGGTTGCGGAAAGAGAGATGAGCTGATTAGAGAGCGAGAAATGCGGGGAGAGAGGCGAGGGAAAGCGGGAGCTTTTATAGAATGGCTGCGGGAGACTAACACAGGGAATAAGGATTATCCCACGCGTCTCCTGACACACCCACTGACGGGTTCTGGTCGTGTGGATGGCGGGCTGGCGCAATCGACGTCAGACCCACCAAGCTACTGCGTGAAGACGGACAGCCTCTCAGATAGGGCCCATTCCCTTTTCCGGCACCTCCTTGCGCCCGGCCTCACGTGTCTCTCCCTCGCCCGGCGTGCAACGTGCTCCAAAAAATTCGCTGCACGGCACCCCTGTCGCCATTGCATCGATTGTTGGATGGTATGATAACCATCGAACGATGGCGGGGCGCCATGGCACAACCTCCACGAGGCGACGAGCGCCTTTACATTCGGAGCTTGCTGTCGTTCGCCTCCGTGTCTGTCCGCAGAACCACTATGTCGGGAAGCCGTCCCGCTCCGGGGCGATCCTAGGAACGACAGTTCCCGAGAAACGTAGCCTGTAAGATAGAGAGTCAGCATGGCACAGTCAATGCACGAGAGTGAACCGTGTCCGAAGACCCACTGCATTTACATCACCGTGTGACTGCACTATTCAACTTGCGGAACGTCAGTGGACCGAATCGCGCGAAGTGGTTGTCCCTGGAGGATTGGATACTCACGAGACTGTGAATTCTAGTCAGCTGTGCCCATCTGTGTGAAATGTCTGCTACCATTGCTCAGCCGGTAGTCGCGCCCAAGCCCCTCGGAGTAACTGGAATGGAAAGAACGCCCAATCACAGTGATGAATACGGATCATACGGGATTGCGTCGCCCAAAGTCGGATAGTTAGGCATTGTCAGCAAAAGACTGGTACTATTCTGGTGAATGGTAAATACACAAGCGTAGTCTGCTGTTCAATAAGAAGTGTGAGTGTGATCCACGATGAATAACCAAGGGGGATAAACATTTCCCAGTTCACGGTGGGTTATGTATGATCGGTCCTGCCAAGGAGACCGATGACCTTTGACATAGTAGTCACAGTATTGAGAGGAATCTCAAAGAGCTTGTTGTATGCGTCCCTGCAATCCCGGATAAGTTCAATGGCACACTGACGTAAGAATGAAGGAGGGACATACTGGTGATTGTTTTGGTAAGCTTGTAAGGTACATCTCTGATGTGAAAGGGTCAGCATTTCCCTGGAATGAACGAAGACTCACCTGCCGTGAACATGGCAACGCGGAGACCCGTCGTACAACGGTTGCAACGGTACTGGCGGAGCGGCGACGGCCTTATAAAAGTGAACCGAAATACAGCAGCCGGTTGAACTTGAGGACGGCTGGAAGCGGAAGGAGCTGGTGCAGCTTTCGACGACGCGATGAAGGACAGAGTCGGGAGCCTCGTCGGGGACGAGCACGTCACCGCGATTTCGGGTGTGTCCTTCCGAAGCTTCCCGCCGGCGGCAAACCCCACAGCCTTCCGACTCCAAGCGAACGCTGGCAGATTGCATCGAGCGAAGTGCCCGATGCAGAGTGCGTCTTGCTCGTTGTGTTCATCGACGGAAACTCGGAAAGAGCTACTTATCAATAGACATCTGGAATGACGGCCGCACTAGGCGGCGATAGAGGCCCATTGATTCTAGAAAACCAAGAAGCCCATCGCACGCATGGAGGGTCGACGAGGGCCGCGCTCATAGAAAATCCGCGGCGCCGGCAGTGCCCTTTGTGGGCGAGTGTATGCGGCGAAATACTCTTGCAAACTGGGTGAAAAAAGGCTTGCAGAGTGTCAGGGCAGACATTACACACCATCGAGTAGAAACTCACCTCAAGATCCAAGTATTGCTTGACTTTGTCCCCCTGCACCACCGTCTCTTCACCAACTGATGAGCCCAAGCATTGATATATCTCCGCGGCCTATTCATGATTACGTTCGCAGGCTATCGAGAGAGACATCGAAGCCATAGGACCTTGCATCTGATGAAGTGGGTCGCAGAAAGCTAATGGGACTGCAGGTGCACACGAGGAAAGGCAAGGAGAGCAAGCCTTACCGTGACCACTGCGGAGGATACGGGATACAAGATAGCTGACGTAACAGCAACAATCATTAGTGGACCGGGATAAGGTAACAGCAACAATCATTATAGTGGACCGGGATAAGTTAAAGCAGAAAGCGGCATTGAGTCCGATTCATTATCAGTTGCCCTGCTCTCACAACCCTTCTTTCTCTCTCGGTTCCAATGCATCCCGTCCCAAACATCCCAAAAGATCATATCCCGAAATCAAGCAAATTACTCGGAAATTCTGAGTATAATATTGACGGCGTGTGCTTCACTCGGTGTTGGGACCTGGAGCAACTAACGGTTATATTCTCGGCACCTTATCGCTGTTGACAGTGATGTGGACGTGCGTCGGGCTGGCTGATAGCGACTGCGGGCGAAACAAATGCGCCGCGACGCGTCGAGACGCGCTCCTGCAGAGGATAACCACCAGCGTGCCCAGTATTTGGCAGGTCGGCTCGGATCATCGTCACGATCGTCGCTACTTGGCCTCCCACCGGACCTTGGTTCTCGACGTCCTTCTCTCTCTCGTCACTGTCCCTTCTGTTCTCGACACGACGGCGACATTGACCTATTCTGAGTTTCAGCTACGCAATGCCGATTCTTCGCCGCGCACCGTTTTCCCTTTCCAGTACTCCATTTACACGAGCAGGATGTGCTCGGTATAGCTCGCATGGCGGCCAGGTCACCATTGGTATTCGCCGTGAAGACCCGGCACGCGTTTGGGAGCGGCGGGCTCCGTTAACCCCCAGCACTGTCGCGGAACTCGTCGAACGAGATGGAGTCCGCGTGTTAGTGCAGGATTGTGAGCGTAGAGTATTCCCAATCGACGAATATAAGCGGGTACGTGCGGCCGCCTTTGTTGTGATGTGACGAGAGCTCATGTTTGCCTTCCCCTCGACAGGCAGGTGCAGAAGTCCATCCGACACTTGAACCCGCGCATATAGTCCTCGGGATCAAGGAGCCGCCGCTTTCCACCCTCATTACCAGTCCAGTTCCTTCACCCGACCCGGCTCGAGCAAATGTCTACGTGCCGCGTACGCATATGATGTTTTCGCATACCATCAAAGGCCAGGAATATAATATGAGGCTGCTCTCGAGGTTCCTGAAGGACGGCGACGCTTGGGCAGGATTGACAAAGGGTAAAGGCAAAGAAGTAGAGGGATTGGAGTCACGTCTCATTGATTATGAACTGCTGACGGGAGAGGATGGGAAGCGGACGGTAGCGTTCGGCTGGTTTGCTGGAGGTATGAACCCATGATCAGTCTTTGTGTACCCTACTTACATCCCAATGTGATGCCCCAACAGTCGCCGGCGCGTTGGAGGCACTAGCTGCTATGGCACACAAGCATCTGGAACATGGTGTTGCATCTGCATTTTTGGTATGTTTTATAGTCTCTGTCATACCATTCCGATTGATCTGATACTCATTACTAGTACACTCCACGACCGCATACATCCCCCATCACTCGACTCTCATCGAGCTACCCTGCGATGGATAGGTAGCCAAATCGCAGAACATGGCTTCCCAAGCGGTCTTGGCCCGTGTGTAATCGGTGTAACGGGGTATGTTATTTTTTCGTATGCCTTTATTATAAGCCTCGAACCTAATTTAAACAGACACGGAAACGTCACGCAAGGGGTCCTGTCGATACTATCAGAACTTCCCATTGTGGAGGTCAAAGTCGAAGACCTACCTTCACTCGTGGCCGACCCTAGTAAGTCCCGGCGCCTCCCTAGCCACCTATTCCTTCAACTGAACTGTCTTTAGACACGGACCTGCGCAAGATCTACCTCGTTCATGCCCATCCAAGCTCCTATTTCTCCCGCCCAGACGGCAAGCCATACTCACGGGAGGACTACTACGCCAACCCGAGCTCCTACCAGTCTTCCTTCCACACCAACATCGCACCCTACCTCACCCTCCTCCTGCAAGGCGCAGGGTGGGGCCCGGCGTTCCCGCGCCTCCTCACGACCGAACAGCTTCCCCTCGCCAAGCGCCTCGCAGCAGTCGGCGACATCGCGTGCGACCTGCACGGCGGGCTCGAGTTCGTCTCGCGCGCGACGACAATCGACAAGCCTTCGTACGACGTGAACGACGTCGCAGTTGTCGCGGTCGATATCCTGCCCGCGAGCCTGCCCCGCGACGCGAGCGAGGCGTTTGCGGAGAAGGTGAAGAGGTATGTGCGGGGTGTGGTGAGAGGGTATCGAGGGTTGCGGGAAGGAGAGGGAGATGAGGAGGTTGGGAGGGCTTTGGAGAGGGCGACGGTCGCGAGGGGAGGGAAGGTTAGGGAAGGGTTTGAGTCGTTGGAGGAGAAGGTCGGCGCGTGGAGGGATTCGCAGACCGCTGCTGTGTCCGGAGAAGGCAAAGAAGTGCGAGAGATCAGGCGGAAGAAGTTGTTGGTATTGGGAAGTGGAATGGTGGCGGGGCCCGCGGTGGATGAACTGGCTGCAAGGACGGACGTGGATGTCATTATTGGTGCGTTTTTTCTTGCTTTCTAATGTGTGCCCGAGACATCTGAACACGGTGGCGGTTTTCAGCCAGCAATTCTCAGCAGGAAGTAGACCAGCTCGTGGCCCACCACACGAATGTCAAGGGCCTTGTGGTGGACCTTACAGATCGTACTCAGGTAGATCAACTCGTTGGTCAAGCTGACCTAGTAATCAGGTGTGTAACACGTTTGAGTGATTCTGCCGGATACTCACCCATCCTTGCTCCCTGGACAGTCTACTTCCAGCGCCATTCCACCCTTCCATAGCGGAATTGTGTGTTCAACATCAGAAGCATATGGTCACGGCTTCGTATATTTCCGACCCCATGAAGGCGCTTCATGCTCGGTATGCAGCATTTGTTGACCACCGCCCTTGCGATCGTCTATTGACAGTCTTCTATCATAGGGCTGTTTCTGCTGATGTTCTTCTGCTGAACGAGATCGGCCTGGACCCCGGCATTGATCATTGTTCCGCGCATGCTCTCTTGTCCCGTCTGCGTGCAGAGAAGAAGGACGTTGTGTCCTTCATCTCGTTCTGCGGGGGGTTGCCGGCTCCAGAAGCGGCGGAAGGTATTCCGCTAGGATACAAGTTCAGCTGGAGCCCTCGAGGCGTGCTTCGTGCTGCGGAAAACGGTGCACAGTTTAGGCTTGCTCGGCAGGTAATCCATCTATTTATCAATTATCTCCCTGTAGACGCTAAAGAACATTTGGACGTAGACATGGGAAATTCCACCAGAAGCAATCCTCTCGCACCACTTCCCTGACGTCCCGGTCTCAAATGTTCTCAAATTCGAAGGAATCGCCAACCGCGACAGCTTGCCGTATGCCGACACATACGCACTGGGGCCGGTCGACGGCCTGCGGACGATGCTCCGAGGAACTCTGCGATACCCCGGCTTCGCGGCTCTGATGCAATCCTTCAAGGCCATCGGCCTCCTCGAGCCGAACCACGAGATCGCCCTCGACAATTGGACTCCCTCGCCCGCCTAGCGCTCTCGCAGCTCATCCAGACGCCCATCCCCACGGACCACGCATCCTTCCTTTCCGCACTCTCCGTCCTCCCTGAGGCGGACATCCCGCCCCTCATGGACGCCCTCCTCTGGCTCTCGCTCGTCCCGCAATCCTCCGCACCGGACACGTCCCTCCCACCCATCCCGAGCGCGCCCACAGCGCCCGCGGACCTGCTCGCAATCCTGCTCGCGCACAAGCTTCGCTACGCCCCGCACGAGCGCGACCTCGTCCACCTCGCGCACGAAGTCGTCGTGCGGCCCGCGGGCGCGCCGCCGCACGCGGAGGAGGTGCACACGTCGACGTTTACCGTGTACGGCGATGCGCGCGCATCTGCGATGGCGCGCACGGTCGGGCTGCCCGTTGCGCTTGCTGCGCTGCGCGTGCTGGACGGCCGAGTGACTACGCGCGGCGTGTGTGGGCCGACGGCGGAGGAGAGCGTGTGGCGCGGTGTGCTGGAAGGGCTGGAGGAGCGGGGATTGAAGGTTGTGGAAGGCCGCAAGCGGGTTGGGATTGAGGGCGTACTGGAGCGGGGGGTTGAAGCGCAGTGCGGGCATTGCATACTAGGTGACGTTGTGAGGCTCAAGCTTTGGATGCGTGGATGAATGGGCACCGAATGGATGGATGGAATCTCTAATCACTGCATATTGTACCATATGTACAGTAACTACGGTTGCCAATGGAGCCGGTGTGATCTATTATACGCCGATACCTTTTATTTACACGCCCTGCGACCTCGCGCGGGACGACGACAAGTGACCCTGTATGTATTATGCGGTCTCCAATATTTCCGAGTCCGATTCCAAGGCGGTTCGACCGCAGCATCATTCGCGCTCCTTCCCAAGCCCCGACTCGAACACCATCTCATATCTCTCATCCGCCGCATCTATCCCATCCATCTCGTCCATATCCTCCCTCCGCACGCCTTCCCGCGCGCGCCGTACAACCTCCCATTCGACGCGCACGAACACCCACAGCCAGCGGCGCACGAGCTCCGCGACCTCGACCCAGAAGATGAGCGGCGCGCTCTCGCCGCCGTGGAGGTGGCTGGAGAGCTTCACGCCCCATGTGAGGCGCAGCACGAGGTCGAGGAAGATCACGACCGGGTATACGGGGAGCGGGAAGAGGAGCGGCGTGCGGAGGCCCCAGGGGTGCGGCTGCGATGCATGCGAATGGTGGAGGGTCGTGTGTGGGGACGCGGAAGTGACGGATTCGGCGCGCTCGTGGAGAGCGGGGAGGACGAGCGGGCGCGGGAGGGAGGAGGGGCGGGAGGGCTTTTGGAGGGTGGCGAAGCGGAGGAGGTCGAAGCCCCAATCGTTCGTTACGTCCCACCAGAATGAGTACAGCGAGTTGACCAGCGCGGACAAGAGCCTGGACAACGTTAGTTCAAGTGCTGTCGAAGGTGCGAGAAGGGTATTGTGCTCACCAGAGACGAAAGAGCGCGTGCTCGCCATGCCAAGCTTGTGACGTAACTTGCGGGCCCTTCTGTGCGACGAGGTCGGAGACAACGAGGCGTTGCGCCGCTGACAGGTAGATTACGGGGAAGGAGGATGCGTACTTGAGGGCGTTGAAGAAGGGGCGGCTGCTTGTATTTGAGGGGTGTACGTAGTCGATAATGCACTGGCGGAAACGGGCAAGATAGGGAAGGCTCATGAGCGTTGGAAGAATCCACCGCGACCATCCGTCCCCTGAAGGCAGAGTGAGGAGGCTGCCATCGGGGAGCAGCATGAGAAGAGAGAGGTAGACGTCTCCGAGAACCTTGGCGTATGAGGTGAAGATATCGGCGAAGATGATGTCGGAGAAGTATGTCGGTCGGCTATATGGAGAGAAGAGACATCTTCTGACAGACCTAAGACCAAAGGTATAAGAACGTGTTGCGAATGGTCAGACACAAGTCGTGGTAGGGAATCCTTACAGAAGGAATGCATCACGCTCACGTTTTTGAAAGACGTCATGCGGGAGGAGGAGAATGAGTAGGGACCCAAGGACGCATACTGCGGGTATGAATTTGAAGGGGTCGACGAGGGAGGGGTTTCCCTGCGTGGCAGCTCGGTAGAGAACCCATCCCATGAAACAGTACGCGGCGTACCACCCCGAGAGCCTGTATATGGGCGAGTAGAGCGAAGAGGGGTCCGGGAATGACTTGAATCCGCGTTGGCGACGGTCGATGGGAAGAGGAGCGAATTCATGGGGGTCATGGGCACGGATGTTGAATGCGCTGGGCGCGTCGACGCCGAGACGGTGAAGGCCTTGAAGATTTGCGGCCCAGCCAGCGACACCAAGGCCAGCTAGGAAAAGAACACGGAAAGGGAGGGGAAAGGCGACGACGAAGGGAGCGTCGTCTAAGTCATGGCTCATCGTCGTCCTCAAGCTTTACTCCTCTTCACCCGCGACATTCCTGCCTCCTCCCCCACTCGGCATCTTCCGATCACTCTTTCTTGCCATCCACAACCTGCTCACCAATTCCTCCTCAGCTCTCAGAATGGCCGTGCATCACTACGACGTAGATATACGGATGGTTGCTTTGTGGGACATCTGAACGCGCAATAGCTTGAGTTTTCAGGTGTGGCGGCGCTGTGGCCTTCAGTTGTGGGCCCGGCCGGAAACGAACACACCTCGAAATCCTGTAAGTTCCTTTCTTGGGCTGGAGTGTGGGGCATTACTGAGACCGACTAGATAAAGTATATCCAAATGGTCTTTCTGCGGCCTTGTCCTTTGAAGAGAACCAGCATTATGCAGCCTGAGGTCGCGCACGCAACGTGACATCGACCCGCCGTACGCGGAATACAAGTTTCTGAAGAAATGCAGACTTTTCTCATGCATCCTTTGAGTAGGCACGGTGTCAGGGCATCGCACTACTACTTGGGAAGATAGGACCATATGGCTACTCAAAAACAGCGGGGAAGTCTTCCCTAGCGAATCTCAGCTGCGGTATCCTGCCTGCAAATTCGTGAGGACTATGCGGATGACCATGTGGCCCCTCCCAACCATTATTGACCCTTTCTCTACTGCATTGGCCATGGGCGAAGCTCACTCGGCCGCCGTAACTACCTCTAACCCGCCGAAACGTATAAACTGCAGCCCTCTACACTACTGCCAAGGCTCCTCCCCGGGTTCACGTACACGTCCTCTGCTAAAAGCTCACCAACATCCTTTCACCATGATTCATGTTCATTTTAACTGCCTTCTTCGCTTGTTCAACGCTCTCCGCGCCAATTTCTATCGGGTGCGCCGTCAATGCTGAGCTCGAATCTCCATGTCGTGCGTAGACCGAATCTTTCTTGCCTTCCTCGATAAACTGAAGAATTATCTCTAGTTCACGACGAGTGGTGGCGAACAATGTGTCCCCCGAGTCTCGTTGGAAGGAATGTATGAGTCAGATGTGGTGGTTAGGAGGCCGAGCAAAGGGCAAGATTGGAGAGGATACCAAGATTGACCGTAACTATGCCTACGCGTGCGATACTGAAATCGTATCACCCATTGCCTTCTCTTCAAACGAATCAGAGCGGCCTTTTCGACCTGAATCCGGATATACGCGATGAGAAAATATCGGGAAACTTATCGTGGGCATATCGTGATCCCGGTTGAGCTTCGGTCACGATCTCGCGCTTGCCCACGAGGCCCGCTCGCTAGATGGCCGGGTGTATGCTTTCGCGCTCGTCGTAGACAGCAGAAACACTACGTCTGAACCGCGCATTGATTTCCTCCAGTAATCAAATCAAGTACGCGAAAGACACTCGGATTCACATCATGTTGCTTTCCTTCTAACCCGTTGTAACATTGTGCTGATTTAGAAATATATAAGAATCACTCCATCTCCTCGCCGTGCCAATGTGCAACTACGCCTACTTGCGAACAAGGTCTGCCGAGGACAGGTTCAAGACCAGCTATCCTACTTCAATGACACAGATGGTCAGTTTTCTTCGTCCCGTCGAGTAGTAGACCAGGAACTCACTGGTGATATTGTGTTCGTAGGCATATTTGAACCAGGACACCCAGTTCTCTGTCGCTGCCTCGTACAGTCTCCCAGTTTCGACAAACATGTGTCGCGCCAACCGCGTCTTCGGTGAAATTGCGAGTGGTGAAGTCTCCTGGCTCCAGCNCCAAGTCTGACCGGCATAAGCTCTGCTGACGCAAAGAATCTAGGCAATGCTGCACATGCGGTGTGCCGGGCTCTCTGTACATGAGAGTCCAACGGACGTATCGCAGACAATGCATCTGATGATACATCGACATCGCAAACATGCGCTGCGGCGGTCCGAGGCGAAAGGTTCCGGATCCATAAGGTGCGGTCGCGCGCCATTCGTCTAACGAGTTCGGGTCGTCCACGCCATAATGCACGCTCTCTTCCATCACCATCCGCACTGGGCGGTCAAAATCGACGGGGAACGTTAGGGGATGGTCATCTCCTTGGTATGCTGCCTCTATGTGAGACGAAGTCCGTCCTATCTTATGAGAAACACATACTCAAAGGTTTAATATCACCCGACAGCCGCGAAGGTGGGAACTCGACTTCGCATACGACAAGAAAAAGCGAACGCGTGAGGACGGCGGAGATAATTCCGAACATCGTGAGCAAGGATGCGAAAGAATACATATACATTCTCCCAACATGAAGTCCACTTTCTTCGTGTTCATCTTGACCGTCTTCTTCGCTGACTCTTCGCTCTTAGCATCGATTCCCGCCGAGCACGCTGCCGAAGTTGACTCAGAGGCTTTCAGAGGTACGTGGACAGATGTTCAGATGTCCGATCCTCTTCCTAAGCTCATTGCAAAAATCCGTTACGTAGATCTGGCTCTGAGCTCCGGTCCTAATCATGCTGAGTCCGTATGGCACTGGGGCCCGGGCCATGACTCGGATGCATTGGATACGCCAGACTGTGGACCCGATTCACCCCCGTAGACGCATGAAGGAATCGTATTAGAGGACCAAGTGGTCGGGTACGCATGGGGATTGCGGGATTGGGCAGGGGGCTGCCTCTTGCATGTATAAATTTGCCGAATAAATAAATTAGTTGTGCTACAAGGAGAGATTGTATTCCTATCTCTATGCCTGTACAGACACACCTGGCCCGGACAAATATTCAGGTCATCGAAACCATATTCCGAAGGCAACAGCCTCTATTCCGGTGGAGTTTTCGTAAGACAGGTCGTTGGTATTTCACCCCGAGACGACGGCAAATTTAATCTCCCTTTCACCTCAAAGCCCATCCGTTGATAAATAACAGTCTGCGCAATGCCAAGTCAAGACGAAAATACGGACGACCGCAGGAATTCAAACGCACGTTAGTCTCGTTACCCGTGCATAAAGCCAGGATCGTCTTGTCCGCAGCAGCCTTGTACAAAGATGAGGATAAAATATCAAACGGTATTATGTACCCTTACCCGTTGATACACGACGTTGACAAGTGCAGTGGCTATCCCATGCCTTTGCCAATCGGGATGGGTGGCGATGAGGTTTGCGTACCACGACTCGTGTGTCTAATGACAATATCGTGAGCAAAACCACATACTCTGCCCCCGCAGTCAACGTACCTTGTTTCCTATACAATCGCGCAGGAACTCGGCAACCCTTTTCCCATACTGTTTTCGACCTTGAACCACAAGAACAGCATGCACTGATGATAAAGACTTACCACTTCCGTCCACCATTTTTGAGTATCTGGATGTAGCCTAGCGAACAGGTCGTTAAAGCCAAGCTCACGTTGTTCCGCGCTATAGGCCAATCAATCGAGTGATTGAAAGGAATTAGCGAGACANGNCGTACGTNGACCATAAGTCCTGACCAGGACCAAACCACACCCCGACGCCCAGAATACGGTCGGATTTATCAGTGGCAAAGTAGATTGCACCAGACAGTGCGCCAGCGCGGACAAGAGAACGAAACAACGGGTCCACTAAATTAGAATTGCCTCCGGTGAGTATATCGGTTGTTGTGTCTATGTCTGACGTGTTACTCCAGCCTGACAGACACTAACGCACTACGCACCATTTTGGAATGCTTTTACGGACAGGTCGACAACCTCATCGATCTGAGCATCTGAGGTGGACGCTCAGCGTCTCTTATGCGACACAGCGGAAGAGTTTGAACTGACCTGTGGGTTCTTTTACGAGGCGTATAGTATATTTCGACATAAATCAGGTTCAACTTGGGTGGGACAACGTTGAGATCGACTGTCTGTGTGTATGAGTTTGAGAATCCTGGGCAAAACGGATGGGGGTTGGATGGTGGGCATGTAGAAGGACCTACTAGGGCCGTGGATGGTGTCTCCCCCAGATGCGCGACAGAACTTGATGTGAATCGCTCCACCAACCGGTGAGAAGGCGGCGTGATCTGTCAATGGCATAGGGCGTGAGATGGGTCTGATCCTTCCCACCGGCAGCAGCAGTATGCAGATAGCCATGACCTCGGTGATTGATCCAGACCTCGAGGAACCCTTGCTAGCAGCCGCGATGTGAACCAGTGTTCTCACGCCTTCTCCGTGCCAATTGCCAGCGTCCACCGGTGTTTCTATTCCATTGGGCACTGTACCAGAGTACCTCATCGCCTTGCGCACCTTCCGTTGATGATCGATGAATCGATACTCCTCATGGCGTTATGAATCTCTTCGTCGACTTCCATGGCATGTGCACCCAAGCCCTTCCCCTTGGTCGCATGGTTG
Source organism: Dentipellis fragilis (assembly GCA_004679275.1). Lineage (NCBI taxonomy): Eukaryota > Fungi > Basidiomycota > Agaricomycetes > Russulales > Hericiaceae > Dentipellis > Dentipellis fragilis. Next base: position 48,483 of record SEOQ01000110.1, read on the forward strand.
AGATATTCTCACTGCCGCGACCTGGTTCATGGATGCACCGAGGAGCGCCTAATATGACCGCCCCATTCGAAGACCTACCGCTTGGAGGGCGACTGGTGGAGTTCTCGAGATCGGCAAAACGGCAAGAAGGTCATTGCATTTGTTCTGCTAGCCGCTAGCGCCTCGTTCTCACCTGATGTTATAACCCAGATCTAACTGGCACGACAGGCGGTTCTGCACCCACGGCTCTAAGAAGTTGAAAGCGCAGGTTTCTTCTTCAGTAGTTTTCCTCAAGAACAAGGCCTACGGGACTCTTCATGCGACAGTCTAGAGATCTGGTTCCCGTCGGAAGAAAGTCAAATTCGGCCAGCTCAAACGCGCGAGATGCATGGATACATTCGATTCATTTTCCCCAACCCAACTAGAGATTGTCCGGCCTACTATCATCTGGTATCACGGTAGAAATATTGGTGGTGAGCGTGATTCGGTACCTTGGAAGAATGCGACATAACACACCTAAAATATTGTGCTCGACACGATACATGAACCAGCGAATCCAATCAGCCCTCATAGCGTTATACACTATTTCCCAGTCCCGGCAGATGTGCGTTATCCCAACGGGATCCCCCGTAAAATTGCGAATAGCAAAGTCTCCTGGCTCCAGTGTCAAGTCCGCTCCGCAGAGAATCATCTGGCGGAGGACGTCAGTGCAATGTTTCAGGTGCGCCTCGTTCCCTTTCCTCCCCGTGAGCTCCAAGTGAAAATATCGCAGACAATGGAGCTGGTGAAACATTGACACTGAGAATGTGCGCTCCTTCGGTCCGAGGCGGATGCCTGCACCATACGACATCATGTAGCGCCACTCATTGAAAGCTTCGGTGCCGCTGAGGCCGTAATGCATGCTCTCCTCCATGACCATCTGCACTGGATGGTTAAGGTCTACGGACGGTAGGCGTGGAAAGTCATCCCCCTCGTAGGCTGCTGATTATTAGACTGGATAGGACATTATCTTCTCGCCACAGTACGCACTGTATCGATCCAACGACTCAATGCCTGCGGAGAGCAGAGGTGTCGTAAACTTGATGTCGCTCGCCAAAAGGAAGAAATAGTAGGTGAGAGCGATTGAGACGATGCTCAGGATCACTAGGGTTGAAGTGAAAGTCCATATAGCCCTTGAGGGATTCATACCCTGCGACAGGAGAAGCAGATGCCGGGAGGATGTTTGAAAAAAGGAATGGTGTTGGGGGTAACAGGGTATAGGAGGTCAATTCGACCGATGCTCGAGTGAAGATCAAATATTTTCCTTGCATATATTCTTTACTCATGATTGAACCCTTTCGTGGGCTGTAGGCGTGACTACGGCTGTCACCCAAGATTAAGTTCGGGAAGAAGTCATCGCACCATCACAAGGTCTTCAATGGACCGTGCTATTCGATTTTCCCGACTACAGCGCTAACTCTCTCGCAGCACGACGATGAGAACGGCACCCCGTATGTTCCGATGTTCCGATGTTCCGATGTTCTGATATGGAGAACCGTTCTCAGAACACCAAGCTATCCATCATATTACGACTCAGAGGCGCTTGTCTTAAGGTTCGATATACCGAACCCCATGCAATATGCTGTGCATATCAATCTTGTACCAGGTCCACCCCGTCACTCGGATTGTCATCTACTAAGAGTCATTCATTAAACAGGGATTCTGGCCTGTCCTGCTGTATTGTTCTGTGACAAAACAAAATTAACGGCTGCGATCTCGGCGTTGTACCGTTCCATGTATATAAATACACCATGCTTTCAGTCGTGTCATCATACCCCA